>PVIR01046499.1:0-10229 GCA_004026965.1 Petromus typicus
CACTCCACTGGCTGAGCCACACCCCTGTCACTCCACTAGCTGTAAGAGCACATTTTGTTTCCCCACCCTGTTGGTAGAGCGTTTGGAGGGGGACTTGCTCTTCCCCTACCAGTGGAAAGGAAGCTATGAAGGAAACCAAGTCACCTCACACGCTCCTATACAAGCCAAGGGACAGTTCTTACCATTGTTGTGTCATGTGTATAAACTATGCGCAGACTCGGGGTTCTCCCCTTGCCCCTCCCCATGATGTCTTCCCTAGTGGCGGAGGCGGAGCTGCGTCCTGCTTCTCATGCACTCCTGATATCCACCCTGCAGACTGTGCACCGCACCCATTAATCTGTTCGGGGCCATGCTAGTTTTCAGATGAGCTTTTGAGGTACAGAAGTGTTTATGACATTCAAGTAACCTTGATTCTACATGAAAATGGCTCAAACAGAGTTGCTCAGCAGATTCAACTGAAGTCTTAGGTCTTTGAAAATATAGTGCACTAAGGTTCATCTTTTAATTTCCTTTCAATTGTATAAAGTGTCTAAGATAACTGTGGCCTTTAATATAATTGATGAATGGAGTCTGATATGCTCTAGTTAATTACATTTGCAGTATCTCTAATTTATAATCAAAAGAAAATGAAATTCTTTACATCATTACAAATTAAGAAAATATAGTGCTAACACATTTAATGGAAGTGATCTTTTCTGAATTTAGAGTATAAATGAAGGTTAAAAAACTTTCTTTTTAGCCTGTCTTCTACCAAAGTGAATAAAAGTCCTCAAAATAGATTTATCTACTTCTTGCTCGAGTCTTGACATTCCCTCTTCATTCTGTCCTTCTCAACATGCCTAGAGAAGTTACTCTAGCCTCTATGTAGGAGCAAGGTGGGAAACAGAGTCAACACTAACATGTCCCCGGGGGCTGTCATCTCGACTGTGTCAAGTCAACCTTCTACTTTACTAGATACTGCAGACACACAGGACATACATACGCACTCATGCACACGCATTTGTTTAAAAACAGAAAAAAAAATTTGATATCACCTCACAGTCTTCTGCTTTTAAACATATAAAGACATCCATAAAAAAAACCAAAATATTTTTAATCATTTGAAAATTGTCCTGACCCAGTCACTTTAGAAGCCATGTTTTAGCAGTTTATTCAACTGATATGCATGACAATGACCAATGACCTCATTTTAGTACAAAAGCTGCTGTGAAGAGAGCATTGCAAGCGATGGGCGTTCAAATGTTTCTGAATTGTTCAAACACACGACAGAGCTTCCACTGTTCAAGTTCTGTTTATTTCCAAATAGCCGTTAATGGTTTGTAGCAGCAATTATGAAAATGCATGCAAACTATATGGCACACCGTGGTTTGATCAATCAGTTATTATCAGCAGACTCCTTCATTGAAGATGCGATTAGATGTTTAGGCTCCAGATGGAGACTGCTGCAATCTCTCTTCTCAGTCTCAACCTGTTCCTGTCAAACATGGAATTTAACAATAGTATGGTTCTTGTGGGTAGCATAAGTGTTAAATGAGTTCATGTGCACCTACAGGTACACATGGTAAGGGCTCAGCTCAGCATTTGCTGACCTAAACACTTACAAATGAAAATAACCAGAAGGTGTATGTAGATAGCATGTAAATATAAACAATCATTAATTTCTGAGTATTCTTTTAAATCATTTGTATGCATATTTAACTCTTGTATAAGTCCAACAGGTATAGTACAATACTATATCATTATCACAGTAGCAAAAGTAAACCATTTATAAACAGATATCCTGATATTTGGTAAGGTAAATCCTTCAGCTCTGGGACCATCATAAAAGTCCCAGACCATCATAAAAGTCAACTGTTAGTTTGAATTCTTTCTTCATCCAGTGTGCTGCCACCTATAGGTGATGCATTTGAATCCAACACTGGTTTGTAAAATTGTATAAAAACTCATATGTGTATTAAATTGTAGTTCTATGGAGTGCATACTTTAACTTGAAAGCAATTATTAAAAATCTTCTTATGCAAATAAACACACCTGAGGACCAGTGGATCAGATTAGAAGACGCAGAAACAACTCTAGACCTATAAGCCAACTCATCTTTGACAAAGGCCCAGCATCCAAAGTTTGAGGCAGGTGAATCACAAGCACAGAAATTGAGGCTTGGGTATGCCATAGCCCTGGGTTCAATCCCTAGTGTCATCTCCAAACTAATAAAGCAAGTGAGTACATTGAGTGAAGTAGATCAATCAGCCGGGGACTGAGTTTACTGTAGCCGGGGACTGAGTTTACTGTTCTCTAGAAAATTTCTCACAGAATGGCCAGTTTCTGACTGAAAATAAAGATTTGAAACTCTCACTTTTTGGTGACGTTTATTATATTGAAAATTCTCTCAACTGTCATGAGAAAACACGGGACTAGTACCACTAGACCCTTGTTCTTAATTTTAACTAAATTTGCATTGACTGATACATAAACACATACAAATTGCATGTATTATTGAGGAACACATAAAATACTTGTGTGTCAAATTAAACTTATCTGTCTCCTTAAACATTTAGCATTTCTTTGAGTTTTTAAAAAATTGTCTCTTCTATCTAGTTTGAGGTATGGAATGTGTTTTGTTTGTTTGTTTGTTTGTTTGTTTTTGAGACAGGGACTCACTCTGTAGTTCAGGCTGGCCCTGAGCTCGCTATGTAGCCCAGGTGAGCCTTCAACTCACAGCAGTCCTCCTGCCTCTGCCTCCTGAGTGCTAGGATTACAGGTGTGAGCCACCACGCCCGGCATGCATTTTTTGTTAGTATATTATTTGCGGTACACGCGCTTTGCTTTCCTCTGGTGGTATTAATATGCATAATTACTTTTAGAAATCCAAACAGTGAAGTAATGTTCTCAAGATGTTGATTTGCTCTTAACTTTATTTCTTTATTTTATTGTATTTGAGATTTTAGGGGCAAAGTCTCAAATGTACCCCAGGCTGCCCTGGAACCCTGTCCCTTCTGCCCTGCCTCAGTCTCTAGAGTGCTGAGATTACAGGAACATGTCACCAGTTTCATTTCTTTTTCCAGAACATCTTTGAAGGACTTTTAAAAATCAAACATATAAACAGTTCACCTCAATAGGTGCAGAAAAAGGCATTTGATAAAATTCACCTAATAAAACTCAACAGCTGTTCATAATTTAGGAAATTCAAGGAAATAGGAATAGAAGGTCCTTATCTTAACTTGATAAGGTCACTGTGCCAAGCCCAGTGCCGACCTAGTACTTAAGGACAAGACACGCAGAACTTTCCCCTTAAAATAGAAACGAGACAAGAATGCACATTAACACAATGTTTGTTCAGCACCGTGCTCGAAGTACTAGCTAGAGCAACGTTTAAAAGAGAGAAAGAGGATCAAAGATGCTGCACAGTGGCACAGCGCTTGCCTGGCAAATGCCAGGCCCTCAGTTTTATCCCTGGTACCAAAGAGAAAAGACATAAAAGGGACATGGATAGGGAAAGGAGTTAAATTGTCATTATTCACAGATGACACGATCCTCTATGTAGAAGACCCTGAAAATTCTGAAAGAATTTAGAACTAGCAGCCAAATTCAGTTGTGTATCATATTATAAAGAAAACATCCAAAACTTAGCAATGTTCCTGTGTACCAATAACAAAATCACTGAGGGGAAAATTAAATAAACAATAACTTTCACAGTAGCACTAGGAAAAATAAAATACTTACAAATTAACTTAAGCAAGGAAGTAGAAATCCTTTAAATAAAAAGTATAGTATTTTGAAAGTAGAGATTGCAGAAGACACAAGAAACACACAAGACACACATGGAAAGATATCTGCTGTCCTTAGAGAGGCAGAATTAATATAGTAAAAATAGCCATATTCCCCAAACTATTATATAGATATAAAGCAGTTCCAATGAATATATCAATAACATTTCTTACAGAACTGGATAAATTGTTCCCAAAATTCATAACAGAGATGGGGAGACCTAGAAGAGCAAAATCAGTCCTGTACGAGGGCAAGGCAGGGGACATTCAATCCTAGACTTTAAGTTATACTACAGAACTACAGTTATAAAAACAGCATGGCTGGGGCTGGGGATGTAGCTCAGGGGTGCTACAGCTGCCTCAGAAGTGCAAGGTCCAAGTTCTGCCCCTAGTTCTGGAAAAATAATTAAATAAAAATAAGAACAGCAAGATGTTGGGAGGAAAAAACCAGATCGGTGGATCAGTGGAACAGAAC
Source organism: Petromus typicus (assembly GCA_004026965.1). Classification (NCBI taxonomy): domain Eukaryota; kingdom Metazoa; phylum Chordata; class Mammalia; order Rodentia; family Petromuridae; genus Petromus; species Petromus typicus. Next base: position 4,240 of record PVIR01046499.1, read on the forward strand.
AGAAGGAATAGAAGTGGTCTTTATTGTTGTAAGGATAGTCCAAAGAAATTCACATAAATTCCTCTAGTGGAAAATGTGTGGACACAGAGGGCTCAGTGGCAGTTGGGGAGGGAAGATTAGGAGACAGTCCTGGGGTGGAGTGTTTTGATATGGAGAAACAAAATGTCCTGTATTTGATAATGGTTATAGTTGTATTAGTCTGTTAATTTGCTGGAATTTACTGAATCTTGCACTTTAAGTTTAGGGTTTATATGCCATGCAAGCTTTTAGTTCAATAAAGTTATTTATTAAAAAATCAAATATATAGACAATTCAAAAACTTGTATGATAACACATTAAATTTCTGGAGACATTCTAGTCTACATATATAATACTTTTTCTCTCCGTTTTGTTACTTGAAGGAAATATGTCCTTATAAAATGGTATAGTATATAATGAATTCAGTAAAAGCTAAACAAAATTAGCTACCACAGAGGTTAATATAATATCATAAATATGCACAATATCAAAACTGGATACAGCAGGAACTGCCAGTTATAGTATTGAAAAGAATTAAGAGAAGAAATAAAGAAAGCTGCCACCACTTTAATAGATGTATCCAAGAGACACACTGCTGCAAAGAAAATGTCACAATTCTTTTGAATTAAATGGCAGCCTCAGAGAGTACCCCATGAGATCAATTGTGAATTTCAAGTACATATATGATCAAGGATCATATCAGATGCAGATACACTTGTCAGTAATGTATCCATCTACTTCCCCAGGTATGGTAAAGACTGATGTTCACTGGTCTTTGACATATTTAGAAATGTCTCTTGATACTTCAACAAGAGACACATGCAGACGACACGTGATGTGCAGAGGTGCTTCCTATCATGGTTTCTTCAGGGAAATGCAAAGTGGAGCAATGATAGTCACCACAATCCTACTAAAGGCCAGAATCCAGAGCAGCAGCCACAGCAAATGCTTGCAAGGCTACGGGATGCCAGGAACTCGCAATCAGTGCTAGTGGAAAAACAAAATTCCACAGATATGTAGGAGAAGAGTTTGGCATTTGTTTCAAAACTGAATATCTTCTTACCATATGACCTAACAATGACACTCCTTGGTGTCTAATCAAGGAGTAGGAACTTACCTTCCACAAAAGTCTGCACTCAAAGGTCCTAGTATCTCTTAACTATATCCATGATTGCTTTTTGGAAGCAGCCAATCTGTCCTTTAATAGATGAGCTATAACTAGGCTGCGGTGCATCCCTGGGTAGACACCTTTCAGTGCTGTAAGAAATGAAACTGTCAAACTGTGAAAAAAACACAGGAGGTGTCAGTGCACGGTGGGTGTCAGAGTTGAGCTGAAACAGGTGTCCGCAGCAGGAGTCAGCAAAAGTGGCATTCTGGGGAAAACTGACTTCGGAGACAGTAAGAATCAGGATTGACAGTTACCAGTAACTGGCACTGATAACCTCATGAAGAGACAGGGTGGACATTGTTAAGAGTTAAACTTCTCAAGGTGACATTGTTATATTAATATGTGTTGTAGACATTTGTCCAGATTCACAAAATGTACACCATCAAGTGCACAGGTTATATGTACATTATGGACGTGGAGGGAGTGTGTCACGTGCCTGCAGGCTCCACAAATATGAAGAACATACTGCCCTGATGGAGGATGTTGGTCTACACGTGTGTGTGCTGCAAGCGGAGGGGGTGTGCTCTATACTTTCAGTTTTTTCTATGAACTTAAAATTACACTGACAGTATAAAATCTATTGTAGGGAAAACAAGAAATAGAAAGATTTTTTGATATAAAGAAAAGTTATTTATAGTGGTAGTCTTCAATAAAAATTTTTAAATTATTTTAGAAGCAAAAATATAAAATATTAATTTAATCAATATTAAATTTAAAAATAAAGAATATACTAAATCATGCTTACCTTGTGTTTATGAGCCTAAAGTTATTCTATGTGTGTAGAATAAAGTCCTGGAAATAGAGAAAAAGATAAATAGATTAAAAGATAGAAAGATAAAGAGGTGGGAAACAGATAAAAAAAGAATGTACTAAGAATTTCAATTTAAGAGGCCAGGGATTTAGCTCAGTGGTTCTGGCGCCTGCCTTGCAAGCTCAAGGTCCCTGGCTCCAGCCACAGTGATCACGTGGAACAATGCCGGGCACGAAGACTCATACCTACCAGCAGTCAGTACATAATATAGCACTTGGGAAGCAGTAGCAATTCAGTAGCAATTTCACAGTTTGGGTATGAACTGTCAACATTAATTGCTATTAATGTTAAGATGCCCAAATTTCATCCATTTTTTGTTTCAGAATTATTGGCTTTGGGTCTCATGAAGCTGCATCTCGATAAACATTCTGCCATGTCTGTGATAGTGATACACAGTATCACTGCAGGAGCGACTCCAGTTCCGCACCTTTCTGATACATAGACCCACACGGAGAACACGGATCAGTGGCCCCAAGAGTGAAGCAAATGTTTAAAGTACAGGATCTTCTGGGGGCAACAAAAATATTTTACACCCAGATAGAAATAGTGATCATATAACGTTTTGAATGTATTTTATGCTACTACATTTTTTTTATTTTCATAGGGCTCATAGGTGTTGTGTGAACTTTGTCTCAGTAAGAGAGGTCATAAGTGAAACAATTTATTAGACTCACAGGGTCTAAAAATGGGTCCGTGAAACTTGAACAATCATGCTCGGAGATTTCATCTTATAGTAATACTAAACCAATACTTTTTCTCCTAAGCTGACCCTCAAAAGACCTATTTTCTTTACAAGAACTTTCCCCCATGACCATAGAATTTCAATACAGTTTAATGTGTGCAAATTCATTCTATTTGAGGCTATCAATAATCTTGGAAAACAAAAAATTTCAGAAGTTCAAGTTTAAAGAATTAATTCTTTTGTCTGATTTTGTTTTGTCCCTTCCTTAGCTAAAAATGAACTAGCTGTAAAAGAAAAACTATGAAAAAAAAAACATGAAAATGAAATGTTGGACACCTGTGTTCTGTACATCAAGTCATTCTTTGTGCTAGTATCTCTTCCCGCATCAGTAAATCCTCACCTGTTAGGGGCAGAAATGCTGTAATGTCATTGCTTTTCTTAGACTTTAGACAAACATCTTTTATCAATGAATTTCAAATGACAGGAAGAACTAAGACAGTAATTGGTTTGTTTCTTTTGCCTATTTGGTAGAGTAAAAATGCATAAAACACCGTGGTCTGTCAGAACACGTATCTTTAACCCCCACATTCCTTCTCGGCAGGGACAGGAATCGTTCACACCACGAGGACAAAGAATGCTCGGCCCCTGGCAGATTTCACTGGAGATCTTAAACTCACTTCCACCCGCCCTCATTCGTGAAACCAATTTTCATGTACTGTCAAGGTTAAAGTTTTTCTTGCAAGGAAAGAATTCTTGACACATTTACGAATGTGCTTTCTGTTTAACTGGAAAGCATAGAAGTTAGTTTAGCTAAGAAACTGTTCTTTGGCAGATTAATGTGAGGTAGGTCAGAGAATTAAATATTCCAAAACTGCTTTCTCTTCGACTTCCGCCAGGCCATCTTAGAAAACACTTTTCTATTTATTAATGTTCCACTGCGATGTTCAAAACAGGAGCGATAGCCAATCTTTTATTTGGACCTCCAAACCCTCCTCTCTGCCCCCCATTCTGCGGGGCTGACTCCTAATTCCCAGGCTAACGGGGCATTCAGTGGGGCCAGGTGGGCTGTGGTCGTTGGGCCTCGGTTCTCATTCATGCGACTGGGGCATTAGCCCCTCAGTATTTCCTCAATGTCTTTTGAAATTTCCACCTTTGGAAATCTCCTTCCTTATACATGATTGTGGGCTTTATCCTATCTACCTGAATCATTCTTATATGCTATTTTTATTGAAAGTTGAACAACATATTTCTAGGGAAAAAAATAGAAAACTCCAGTTAAAGAACATTAAAACATAAAAGCACTAACACATCTATTGGTTGGAGATTGCTGTGGAAAATGGAAATAGGGACCCATTTCTTCATCAAAACACGAAATCTTTCCCCACTTGCACCTATATAAACAAACTTCTGTCAGGAAATGATCATAAAGAGCAAAGAAAGGTTAGGAAAAGTCCACCCCTCAGCTTTAAGCCCCAGATCCAACCACATATCAAATAGAGCCCGCCAGACAACAACAGCTGTCACAGCTGAAGGCAGGCAAGTCTGGTCAACAAAGTCTAAATAGTTGCTTCTGTAATTATACTATGAAGCATAAGTGCTTTGTGTTACTGTTTAAAAATTCCACAGGCAATTCTATTCTCCAATTATATCATTTAATAAATCCGATTTTAATGTATCACAGACTCTGTGGTGAATATGTTCCTGCCCTTCCTATTAGTTTTAGATTCTGAGGTAAATTCTTATAGCCCTGTGAAGTAACTGGATCTTGAATTTGCCCCAAGAGGCACTTCGCTGAGGTTTTGATCCCAGCCCCATGAGGAAGCGGTGGAGATCTGTATGGGATAGGGCCTTGTGGAGGGAGACTTGGGCTCTGGGGAAACACAGGCAAACTGCCAATGGAATGTGGCTTCTGCCGCCCCTCTGTCACCGTCCAGCAGCCATGAGATGAGAGGGTTCTGCCACTGTGCTCCAATGCACACTGTGCTGCCTCATTGGAATCCAAACAGCAAAGGAGACATCAGCCCATGGAGTAGAACCTTCAAAAGTATGAACTCAAAACAAGCTTTCATCTCCTGGAGTTGACTGTCTCAGATATTTATTACAGTAGCAAAGATCTGACTAATACACTGTGTGAAGGGCAGTTACACAACGTTGCTTACAACGTTGCTGCTGCCAATAAAAAACAAAAACATTATCAGGAAACCTACTGACTCAAGTAACTCAAAATTTAGGAGGCATAATTTAATTTAGACCTGTCTTCTGGTTGGGTTAAAGCAATGTCAGATAGAATCTCTCTGCTTTGCCTCTTCTAATCCATGGGCTCTGTTCTCCGGCCATGTGAGAAGCCCACTTCACCAGAGGCGGTAGATTAGGTCCAGGCAGATTGGCAAGGCAACAGGACGGGATGTGTCTGTCCATCACAGGACCTGCCCATCATGCTGGTACTCGTGCAGAGCGGCTTCAGAGCTGTGCCTGAGCCACCAGGGTCTGCAGTCTCGAGCTCAGCCCTTGTCCGTGTAGATACCCCTTTTGCTGTGAAGGGGCCCCATTCCAGATTCAGGTGTATTTTCACCTCTCTCCTTTCTTCAGATCATTTTTTAAAATCACTTTTTTCTCTTTTATTTTTAATAAGTGTTATCCTTTTTCTATCTTTGGTTGCCCCATGAAGTACTTTGAACAAGACAAGAGCCTAGAAACGACCCCTCAGCATCTGGTAATACCACCACCCATGCCCTCTAGGAACATTACTGCAGCGCCCATCTCACGGCTGCTAGCCGCCTTGGGAATGCAAGCAGAATTCCTGGACTGGGAACTCTCTGGTCTGATACAGGGTATTCCTGTCTCTGGGCTTTTGATTCTCTTTAACTTTATAGTCTGAGAGAGGCAGAGGTTATCCCCAAACACTGGCAGGGCAGAGTCTGTGGAAGAAAATCTATGTGTTTAACAATATGCTAGACATAAACTTAGGCACATGTCAACTTAATTGTCATCACAATGGTAGTTTAACATAACAAGTCATAATTTTCATTTGTATTTTTCTTAGCCATTGTCCCTATTAAGGCGGTTTGAACTTGATTCCACATTTTAAAAATTTCTTTATTACTTATTTCTGCTCTGTGATCAACTGTTGTTAAGGTGTCTGGTTGTGCCTTTCTCAGCTTTTCTGTCACAGGACACAACACCAGAGAACCACAGACTGAAGGAGGACGGGGTTAAGTTGACTCATGGTTTCTGGTCGCTCTGTCCGTGGTTGGCTGATTCCAACGCACAAACAACAGGACAGAAGTCAAGGCAGCTGAAAGTAGCAGGGG
>PVIR01046500.1:0-10295 GCA_004026965.1 Petromus typicus
ACCCCACGCCCCACGCCTGCCTGGACCTGTGTGCCTGCCTTCACAGTTGTCACACGTGGGTTTTCAGAGAGGTCCGCACATGAGCCACAGAGGAGCAAAGAGAGCTTTGACTTGTGGAGTGGAAGATAGAAGCCTCTGGGAGAAATATGTGCTTCTGGTAATACAGAGACATTCTTTGTTATTTTTTTCTTCCTTTTTTGGACCTAAATATTTCTGTCCTTTCTCCTCTATTGATTTAAAATTATTTTTCTTCTTTTGGTGAAGTTTGGAGTTTTATCATCCATTTTCTTCTTCCTCCTTTTCAATATTGCATTGTTTTATTTGTTTGAATAGGTCTTCCTTTTTTTTTTTTTTTTAATCTTTCAACTTGTTTCCTTAGTATTTTTCTTTTTTCCCCTTTAATCTATATTCCTTATTTTTATCCTTTTCCTACTTTTTTTAAAAATTGAGACAGAGTCTTGCTTTGTAGTTCGGGCTGGCCCTGAGCTCAGTATGTAGCCCAGGCGAGCCTGGAACTCACAGCCTCTGCCTGTCGAGTGCTGGCATGAAAAGCATGAGCCACCACGCCCTTCACTGTGGTATGTGGTACTGATTGCTGGTAGATTGAGTCGCCACTCCTGGCATTGTTGTATGTGGTTACTGCGGATTGAACCCAGGCCCTTGCGCTTGCAAGGGAGGAACTAGAACTACTGAGCTAAATCCCTAGCCCTCTCCTAGTTGTTTGTTTTTGTTGTTACTAATTTTATTTCACTGCTTACCACCTGCTTTCCATCTGACATTGTATACTTTCTCAAAATCTAATTTTTCTTTCCTTTTTCCTGAGGTTCCCAGGCCCGCTTCTTATCCTTAGTGGTATAACCACTTACATTCGTGAATCTGTGGATAGCTAGCTGTGTATTTCTCACCCGAGAGCTTGTTTGGAGGTTCTAGCAGGGCAGCACATCTACTCGTATACCCTTGACCGAGGAAACGGTCCTCCTCTATCGGGGGTGATCGTCCTCTTCAGCCGAGCACACAGCTCCGGGAGGGACACACATGGAGCAGTGAGGAAGGAAGGGGACACCCGCCTAGCCAGCCAGATCAGCCGAATCTACCCTGGCGATCAATGGGGTGACAGATGTTGCAGCCAGATCGCCCTCACATCCTGTGTATTTCTCACTTGGATGAACAACTGTCGTGTTGTGAATTTAGATAAAATTGCTTTGTTGAGTGGAAAGCTCTTCTTTAAAATATATAGTTTGTCTTAGCATTAATACTATAATTGTAGTATAACTATGGTTAAAGCTGCTACAATGTTAGTTACTATAGTTTGTCATCTTGTGGGTATTTGCTATTATTGTTGTTGCTTATTTGCCACTTCCACCAAAGGTGGCATAGTTGTTGCTATCAATTGAGCACCTCTGTATTAATATCTAGACTGCCTAGGGATCACAAACAACACTAAAGCCCAATGCCAAAGCGCTGGGCATAGGGATAAATATGCTCCTCCTTAATAAATAGGAATGGTTGGATCCTTGGACAGATGGAAAGGTCAATAGATAGTGTCAAAAGAACATCTCTAAAAAGTAAAGAATACCTAGAGGTATCAATACTAGCAATAAAGCTAACCACCATCAGCAATCTGTGAGCCTCCATACAGAAAACAAACAAAAGGGAGAGAGAGAAAGCAGAAGCAAAATGCTGACCCAAAGGTCCCAAATCGTTCATGGCAAACAAAGGTAGCCCCAAAGGGGCAGCCATCGGTAACCATGCAACGGAAATACCTGAAATGGTAGCTGTGGGGGTTCATAAGAGGCTCAGAAAATTCAAAACCGATAATTGCACAGGTAATTAAGTAGATAATGACCATAGCAAAATAAATGACTAGCTAACTTAGGGAAGGTACTAATAAAGAAATAGAGAAGCTAAATAAAGAAATAGAGAAGCTAAAGAAAGACGTGCAAACAAAGAATACCAGACATAAAACAACTGGACTCCGTAAAACAGTCTCAAGGAGTAATCCAGGAGATTATAAACTTTATTGAAAAAAAGCAGCAGAACCAATGGGAGGCCACAGTGTCAGACATACGAGACAGGGCTGTGGTTGGTGATCAGCTAAGGAGAGATTCTTTAAAATAGGATGGGATCATGGAAAATCCATCCCGGAGCTGCTAAATTATTAAAAGAAGAACAACATAATATTGAAGTAGTCATTTCCTAAGGGTTCTAAATACTAGTTACATACCATAAGCAATTTAACAGCATCAATGCAGAAATTAAACTAAAAAAAAAAAAAAGAAACAAAATGAAAAAACACTGGAGCAAAATGTAACCCCAATCTTCCAGCTCACCAGAGACCAACCCAGGAGGCAGTTAGGTGAAACAATTCAAGCCATTCATCTAGACTCTCTCAAGTGATAATAGCAGAGGTAACAAATCAGATGAATAAGACTCTAGAAAAAAATCAAATCAAAAATAATTTCTGAGATAACTACAAAGACAGGGACCATAAGGAACGATATGATTAGTGTCTCTAAGCAGATTTAAAAAAATATAAGAGCTTAGGAAAATGATCTAAACCGTCTGTGCTGAGCATAGCAAAGAAATGGAGTCCAGGAAGCAGATTCAGATATACTGGAGATTAAAAATTCCACTGAAAGTATATGCAGTTGAATCAGAAACCATGAAATCAGAATAAAAGATATAAAAGACAAGATTGCAATTAGTGATCATGAAAAGAAATACTTTGTAAGAATAGTAAGGAACCACAAAAAAAAAAATCAATAGATGATGCAAAGAACAACATAGTTTGATCAGAGTGAGGAAAAATGCAAGAGATATCACAAAAGACATAAAAACTGTTCACAGAAGTAATGGTAGAGAACTTCTCAAGAAGGTAAAAAAATTGGACATACGGATAAGTGAGCATGTAGCGCTCCAATCAGCCATGATGAAAAAAAATCTACTCCAATCTTAAAGATACTAGCAGTGTAACTTAACAGAATATTAAAAGCTGTTAGAGAAAAGCAACAAATCTCCTATAATGGAAAGTCCATCAGAATCACAGCAGTGTTCTCAACACAAACCCTCTAGTCAAGAACATTTTGAGTATTTCAAGTACTAACAGAAAACAACCTCCAGTCAAGATCAATGTACCCAAGAGATACATTAACAGAGATATAAAATACTTTCATGATCAAGAACACCTAAAGAAATTCATGACTGTCAAACCAGCACTCCAAAATGTCCTTAGGACATTTTAGAAAGAGGTAACAATGACAACAACTTCATGAATATCAGCAGAATGAATCCTTCAGGCAGGAAAAGCAATTAAAAAGAGAAGAAAGACAGGAAAATAACATGTCAAGGACAAGTCAGTATGTATTATTTATATCCATTAGTGTTAATGGTCTCCATTCAAAAACTCACCGGTGGAACAGATCAGGAAGCAAGATTAACAATATGCTACAACAAGGAAACATTTAATTCAGAAAGAAATTCATAGGTTAAAAAATCAAAGGATGAAAAACAGTTCTTCATTCCATCCCCCCCCCCAAAAAAAAACAACTATGTCATTCAATCCCTGGTACTGCCAAAAACAAAACAGAACAAAATAATTCTCCAGGCCACAGAAACCTGGAAAAAAGCAGGGGTAGCTATTCCGTTTGCATACAAGTGAACTTTAAGCCAAGGCTAATTAAAAGAGACTAAGGTCACCATAGACTTGTAAAGTGAACAATCCAAGAAGAAGAAGTAACAATCCTGAATGTATATGCACCAAATACCAGTGCACCCAACAATATAAAACAAATACTAATGGACATGAAAAATCGAGTAAATGCTAATACAGTTGTAATAGGGAACCTCAATACTCTGCTGTCACAAAAGGACAGACCAACTGGAAAAAACATTGACAAGGAAATATCAACTGAACCAAACCGTTGAACAAATGGATTCAGTATCTATCCATAGAATGTTACACTTCACAACAATAAAATACATATTTTTGGGCCAAGGATTTAGCTCAGTGGTTCTGGTGTTTGTCTGGCAAGTGCAAGATCCTGATACCCTGTATGACAATGCTGGGCATGGTGGCTCACACCTGTAATCTCAGCACTTGGGAGGCAGAGACAGCAAGATTGCTGTGAGTTCATGCCTGGCCTGGGATACATAGCAAGTTTGGAGACAGTCTGAACTACAAAGTGAGACCCAGTCTCAAAACAAATGAGCATATTTGTCTCAGCTGCACATGGGAATTCTCCAAAGTAGACTTCATATTAGCTCATAGGACATGCTTAAGTAAATGCAAAGGAACTGAAATCATCTCATGCATATTATCAGTTCACAGTGCAATGACACTGGAAATCAATGGCAAAAGAAACCACAAGAACTTCATAAACACATGGAAATTAAATAACACTCTTCTGAACAACCAGTAGGTCACAGATGAAATTAGAGAAATAATTAGTCTCTTCAGTTAAACTATAATACCAGTACAACATACTGGAACTTATGGGACTCAATTAAAGCAGTCCTATGGGGGAAATTTATGGTGGTAAATTCGCTTATCAAAAAAACAGAAAGAGCTCAAATAACCTAATGCTGAAACTCAAGCTTCTAGAAAATGAAGAGCAATTCATGGTCAAAGTTCATACAATGTAGGAAGTTATAAAGATCAGAGAAGAAATTAATACAATGAAGACTAAGAAAACATTGCAAAGAATCAAAGAATGGAAGAGTTGGTTCTTTGAAAGATTAAATACAATTGAGAAACTCTTAGCCAACCTTTATCCAAAAAAAAAAAAAAAAAAAAAAGACTTGGATCCATGCAATTAGGGATAAAAAGGATGAAACTACAACATATCCTGTAGATATCCAGATACTCATCAATACCTACTTTGAGAACCTGTATTCTGATATGGTGGAAAAAATAGAACAAATGGACAGATTCCTACATACATATGAATTACCAAAGCTGAATCAAGAAGATATAAAAGTTCTGAATTGATATCAGTCAATAAAATTGAACATGTGACTAAAAACCTACAAAAAAAAGAAAGCCCAGGTTTTGATGGATTCAGTACTGAATTCTACTAGAAATTTAGGGAAAACCTAATGCTCTTACTTCTCAACCTCTTTAATGAAATTGAAAAGGAGGCAATAGTCACAAAGTCGTTCCTAGAAGCATGCATTATCCTGATGAAATATGTAATATAAACTAACACTGGAGCATGATCCAACCAAATATGGGAACTGCAGGCCCATCTTTCTCAAGAATGTAAATAGAAAAATCCTGAATAAGATATTAACAAACAGAATGCAGGAAATCATCAAGAAAATTATACACCATGACCAAGTAGAATTCATACTAGGGGTATCCATATGTGACTGTATATATATATATATATATGGTTCAACATGCAGTACCTACCTGTGCAATGAAAACCAGTCTCAAAGAACAAAAACCCCCCAAAATTTTTAATGGACACTTGGGTAGATCATCTTGTTGTTAATTAAGCTGTGAAGAGCAAGAAGAAAAACATTTTGAGAAAAGGGGGAATTCACTTTTGACATGCCTAGAAGAATTTAGATGTAGTATTCTGAGTTGCAAAGCCAGTTCATCAGCAATATCTATCTGTGATTATAAAAGCTATAACACTGAGGATATCAACTATATCTATATCTATCTATCTATATCTTGTATATATAGCAAGAAGACAAATGATGTAAAGAAACTTAAGCAACATCTGTACTTAAAATATATGTAGATTAAGAGAAGGCTCAAATGTTGAATAGCATTGATATAAGAAATAGGGCATGGCAGAGCTGGCTGAAGAATTAGAAGATCCCAGGAAAGTGGCCCAAATTCCCGGGGTCCCTTGCATACACCTTCCTGCAAGATCCCATGAGGTATGGATGGCATAAAGAAGACTCCATTCATGCAACAAGAAGCCAACTTTTGTGTCTTCCCAAGATAGCTCATGCTGCCTTTCCCAGAAACAGCGTATACTTTTATTTTTGTTTATGTCCTTTTTTCTCTTGTTCTCCCCAACCTCACTCTGAAGAGCTGCTTCACTGCTCATATCCAGTCATGCTTCACTTTTCAAATAAATTTTTGGCACCATTTTTGCTTTGTCTTATCCAATTCTTTATCTGACACAAAAAGGACATGGAATATTTTGATTTGTGAGCCATTTCTAAAGGAACTACTTGTTTAAAAAATGGTAAGAGAGGGGCCAGGGAGTTAGCTCAGTGGTTCCGGCACCTGTCTTGCAAGCGCAAGGGCCCGGGTTTGATTCCCTGGTAACCACATAACAATACTGGGTATGGAGACTCATGCCCAGCAGCAACCAGTACCACATACCACAGTGCCAGGTGTGGTGGCTCATGCCTGTCATCCCAGCACTCGGGAGGCAGAGGCAGGAGGATTGCTGTGATGTGAGTTGGAGGCTGAGCTCAGGGCCAGCCTGAACCACAAAGTGAGACTCTGTCTCAAAAAACCTAAAAAAAAAAAAAAAATGGTAAGAGAATGGAAATAAATTTAGGAGATAGTGATATAATATAAACTAAGTAAAGCAAGCGCTGAAAGGTGTATGTTTGTGTGTGTGTGTGTGTGTGTGTGTGTGTGTGTGTGTGTGCATGTTCATTTACGTATATATGTGTTATGTGGTACTGGGGTTTGATCCAGGGCATTTGCACCAGACTAGACCCTTAGCCTTTTTAGTTTCTGGCAGTGTCTCACTAAGTCTTCAAGTCCCCCAGGCTGGGCTCGAATATATATGTGTTATGTGGTACTGGGGTTTGATCCAGGGCATTTGCACCAGACTAGACCCTTAGCCTTTTTAGTTTCTGGCAGTGCCTCACTAAGTCTTCAAGTCCCCCAGGCTGGGCTCGAACTTGAGATCCTCATGCCTCACCCTGCCAGGTGCTGGCATCACAGGTGTGCTACTGTGACTTGTAGCTTTTTTAAAAAAAATATCAGATAAATGTGAGCATCTTGTATGCTGAAAAGTCAATTTAAAAGTTTGAAAAATATGACACAAAGAAATAACTGCGTGAGCAAAATAAGATGAGAAGATACCAAACACAGCCTTTAAAGTATACTCCTGTGGGTTAGCAGCATCAGCACTGCATGTTACAAATGCACAATTTCGGGTCCCACCTGACATCCAATAAATCAAAACTTGCATTTTATAGCCAGGGATTTAGCTCAGTGGTTCTGGGCCTGCCTTGTAAGTGCAAGGTCCCTAGTTAGATCACCAGTAATCACATACAACATTGCCAGGAGTGGGTGACTAACACCCAGCAGCAGTCAGTACCACATACCACAATGCTGGGTGTGGTGGCTCACGCCAGTAATCCCAACGTTCGGGAGGCAGAGACAGAAGGATTGCTGAGTTCGAAGCTGAGTTTGGGATCAGCCTGAACTACAAAGCAAGACCCTGTCTCAAAAACTAAAACAAAAACAAAAACTTGCATTTTAACTGCTAAGTGATAAAGAAAAAGGGATGAAAACCTGACAGTCCAGATTTATTGTTAACTGTGAGAAGGAATTCCCTGTGTGAGCAGAACAGAGAAGTTGTCTCTTATAGTCGGATTCTTCAGGTAGGACTGTGCCCCTGAGGCTAGCAATCTAAGCAAAGAATAGCCCTTCAGAAGTTCCAGGCAGAGCAGGGCTCATTGAGTCTGCTATCTGGAAAAGATGAAGGCAAACCCAGCAGGATGTCTGGATGGTTCCATTTAAAGCTTGGATGATTTTAGCTGTGTGTCTGACTGACACAGCTAGGAAGGGTCTGTGTTGTGGTTTCCATGGTTGAAAGGATGAGTCATGATGAGAAAGAAAGGATAAGAGCAGAACACAAGACTTGAAGGTGATTTCTTTTGGAGAGAGTACAGAGGGGTCCTTGTAGCCACAGTTTTTGGATTATGATGTCCTGAAAGGAAGAGGGCAAATAATAGGTGAAAGACCAAGAAATGGGCAAAGTTATGAAGAGAGAGACTCATGGGACTGTCTAGCTGTGGCTTTGATCTATCCAGTCACAGGAGGCAGCTTGCTGATGTGTAGGGACATGGGCCTGCTTGGTGTGCACTGGAAAAGGAAAGAGGCCTCAGGAAGAATGACCTTTTAATTTTGTTACTGTTGGGATGGACGGGATCACTCGAAAGGGCCCCGTCCATTTTGGTTTTAATCCCTGAGAGGACTTGAGGGCTTTATATATACTCAGTCTCCAGGTTGTAGGGATGTAGGGGTGAGGGTGTCCAAGCTGTTGGGGTGTTTTAGGAGTGTGGAGTCAGTAAGTTCCAAATGAGATGCTTAAGAGTGTTAAGTCATGAATTTGAAAGGGTGCGGTAGGGAATGTGGAGACAATGAGGAGTCCTCTGTGTAGAATCTCAAAGGGACCATGCACAAGAGCTTTGTGAGGAAGAGACAGGAGTTTGAAAAAGGCTGTGGGTAGGAGTTTAGGACAGTCTAAGTGGACCAGAAGAGAAAACTGGTTGTGCTTTGTTTAGGAAGGTGTTTAGCCTTTTGACTTTACCTGAGGACTGGCATGGGAAGAGGATACCTGTTAAGCCATGTGCAAGGTAAATGTAGGTCCATTATTGACTTCATGAAGGTTGAGAGTTCAAATCAGGAGATTTCAGTGACTAGGATATATGCTACTGATCTTTGGCTTAATGTAGAAAAAGGCCTCTATCCATCCTTAGAAAGTGGCAACTAGGACAAGGATGTTTTGTGTTTTTGTTTTTGTTTTTTAATCAGAGTTATCTCAGTAAAATCTTTTTCCAGTTAGTGCTGGAGGAAGATCCTCAAAATTGATAGGTAGGGAAGGCAGGAGGTTTGAGGTTGCTCAGGGGAGTTGTTGGTTTAGCATGTGGAGCATCATCTTTTGCAGGGAGGTCCTAAAACGAGGGATGGTAAGTATGTGAGTTTGTGGGAAATGGAACACAGGGAATGAGCCAGCATGGAACTGGTCATGGAAAGATGAAAGGAATTTGTTTCCCAAGCTTTCAGGAGGCCCCAATTTTTCATAGGGGAACTATCACTGTTCCTCTTGTGATACTTTCTGTTCTGAGCAGTTATTTTATGGGGAGAGTTCAGAAGTTTAAGAAGGAACAAGAGAGGTGAGTGGAGAGAGGTTTGGTAGCTGCCTGTTTTGCTGCTCTGTCAGTCTCGTTATTTGTACAAATGCTATGTCTGAGATGCTTATACCATGAGGTAGGTTTTTTGATGGCCCTTGTAATAAATGACTGTACCTCTATGGGATAGAAGAACTACCTGTAGACGATCTTGAATTATGGGTCCATGTTGTATAGTGGTATGTTTACCTTTCATGCCAGATTTGGACATTTGAGTGTAGGATATTATATGTATATTTAGTCTGTGTAAATGTTGATGGTTATATCTTTTGGAAGAGTGAGAGCTCTAATGTTTGTGATGGGTTCTGCATCTATGATGAAGTTGTCCCTGTGGGGAGAGATACCACCTCAATTCTTGGGAAGGTAGGAGGATTGGCTATCATGATAGCCTTCAGTGATGGTGCACTGTGCCTGGAAGAGGTGGTATTTGAAGCACTTCCACCAGTAAACCAGTTGAGGGACCCTGGAATTGTTCCAACATTATGTGATGGAAGTAGGTAAGAATAAAATCAAAGAGCTTGTTGCACATGTGTTGGGGGAGTTGAGAGTCAGGTACTGGTTGACAAGGTTAGGACAGATGGGTGACAGAAGATATCCAGGGGTTGTAAGAACGGATAGTGTAGGACTTGAACTCAGGCTGGAGCTGTTGATGATATGGAGGGTGCCTTGGGATTTGGGCCACACAATGAGCAGCTGAAGATAAGGGAAAGTATGAAAGCTGTCATGTCTTCTTCAGATGTGTCAGGTCTCTTGGAAAGGCAAGAACTCAGGGGAGGTGCTGGCTTTCCTATAGGGCAAGGCATTTCCCAGTGATTCCACTGTCCAGAGTTAGGACCTGGCTTTGTAGAAGGCCTGAGATCATGGCAAGCTCTTGCCAGTGGCCTGGATTGCTGCAGTGAAAACAGTTGCCAGGTGGCAAACAGGCAGCCAACAATGTGGGAAAAAATCTTTACCAGCTGTTCCTCAGATAAAGGATTACTATCTAGAATATATAAAGAGCTCAAAAAAATCAGCCCACCCAAATTTAATGACCCAATTCAAAAATGGGCATCTGAAATGAATAGATATTTTTCAGAGGAAGAAGTAAGAGCAGCTAAGAAGCATATGAAGAAATGCTCAATATCATTAGTCATTCGAGAGATGCAGATGAAAACAACATTGAGATTTCATCTCACTCC
>PVIR01046501.1:0-10079 GCA_004026965.1 Petromus typicus
CAGTTGTCTTTGCCCGTTAATTTCTCTTATTTCTACTCTTATCTCTGCTGTCTCACCCAAACTAGCTTTGCTGACACTGCCATGTCTCACATTCAAATTCCCACCCTGAAGAGACAGTGTCTGGATCAGTCAGTGACCATCAGTGAGGAACCCTGCAGTAGTTAGTCTTACACCCCGCTGCCCTGGGACCACAGGGCACACTGCATTTACTTTCCTCCACAGAGGCCTGTAGCTATGGCAAGTGCTCACTGGACCCCACATCCTCCCCAGTGCATTACCCACAGTTTCAATTGCACAGTGTTGTACAATTCAAGTGAGCACTATCCACCTTGAAACTTTTGTAGTTTGGGTTCCAATACCATTCTTCTGGCGCTCAGCACCATGGTGGTAACATCGGTCCTCAATGGGCCTTTCTGTCTGAAAGTCAAGAGTAGTGTTAGAGTGAGCGTCAAGCAATGCTGGGCCAGTTGACTAGTCAGTTCACCAACCCGAGGGTACAGTGCAGAGTATGGCTTGTAGGCAAAGACGGAGGAGAGGTCTTGGGAAAGAGCAGCCAAAAACCCTACTGGCACTGCTAAACAGAGCTTGTCATTATAAAACGAAGCTGCTGTTGGTGCATCTTTTGCTCAAGCTTCCAAGAAGTGAGGGGTACTTGTCAGGACAAATGAGGAAATGTGTGTGCACATACTTTGAACTGGTGACTCAGTTAGGAGGCCTTTTTGTCATTGTTGTTGTTATACTCCTGCTGCTGCTGCTACAAAACAACTTTGAACCCTGAGGTGTGAGACTAACCTTAGAGGTTGGGGCATGGGAAATGGGGGAGTTTGGGGCTAAATAGGACATGAGAATTTGCATTCAGTGACCTGGGAAAGGGTCAGGAGGACTGATGTTTACAGCTCCCCTATCTCTTCAGGGCTGGTTTTATGTTATTTATACAGAGAGTGAAGGAGTATATCTGTACCCTTGGGTTCAAATGCCAGAGGCAATCAAGGTGTCCTTACTATCTCACAGGTGATCTCAGACCTGTCCAGGCAAACAGAATCAGAGGAGGATGCGTCATACATACCCTGACACACCCTACCAGATGCCTCTTGGTTGGGCTTTGAAGTGGCTCCTGGTACAGGCTCAGAGCCCCTAGGGATGAAAGCCCAGCAATCCACCTTGTCCATTTTGCATTTGTTCTCCTTCCCAGAGAAGCTACAGTGAGCTAGGGTGCTCAGGGAGCTGACACTGCTGGGGCCATGTTCTCAACGATTCCATGTACAGATGCTTCGGGCTGGTGCCAGGTCTCCCAACCAGGCCTCACTGATGGGTTACTAGTTGACTGAATCAGTCTATGCAAAGGCTGTAACAGTTTAGGCAGAACATAACCAGAGGAACTACCTTGCTCAAAAGATCTCTGTCACATACTGCTATGGCTTCAGGATGTCTTCACTTGTCCAGAATGGAGAACTAGTTAGCAAATCGCCTTTCCATTAAGTTTACAGAAGAAAGTTGGCTGTGTGAGTTCACTGCCTGTCAGACTGACAGCAGGAACAGCCCACACTGAAAGTTTGAACTTGATTTTGGGACATCTGCAATTTAAGCAGAGAGGCTATAGAGTGAGTTCAAGGCCAGAATTACATAGTGAGACCTTGTCTCAAAAACAAACAAAACAGACGTACTTGGCACGCTCTTGAGTGCCCAAAAGCACAGTCTTGGTTTCTTACCACCAAACACCAAAGGAAACAAGCTAATTTGTTTCTGTTTTTGTCTCAGACTACAGGTCATGAGTTCACAGCTCCTGTACAGGTGAGCCGGTGAACCAGCCCCCTGTGGAGGGTGAGCCTACTCTACACTACAGACTGCAGCATGGCTCTCCGACAACAGGATCAAGTTTCCTGAGGTAAGGTCTCCGGCCAGCTACTGAAGGCCTGAAGTCACTCTGCAATTAAATGATGGCAATTTTCAGAACTATTTCCTCTATCTTCCCAGGATAGCTCTTCAGTCCCAGGAGTTTAAATATCATCTGAATACTGCTCCATCTCAAATTTACTTCTCTATCTAGATTGCTCTTGTGGGTTCCAGCCTAAGATTTCACTGCCTACTTAGCACCTCTCTCTAGCAGTCTCAAAAATATCTCAATCTCTACATATTTAAAGGAAAAGAGCCTGTATGATGACCTTCCATAAATAATGTGACCCTGCCTACTTCCAAGTTCATCTCAAATTACTTTTCTCCTCAGTCACTCACTGGGATCTCCCTGGTTCCTGTACCATGCCAAACATCTTCCTACTGCGAGTCCTTAGCATTTGCTTATTTTCTTTGCCCTAGAGTGCTACTTAAAAGCACCTCTTCAGTGAGGCTTCTCGGACACCCACAAAACTGGATACACCCTGATATTTTTTATCACAGATATCTATTTACTCCTTTCTTAGCATACCAAAATCTACAGTGAATTAAATTTTGTTCAGTTTTTCATCATTTGTCCTCCCACTAAACAATAAAATCTATGAGAGCAAGAACTCTGTCCTATTCGCTGTTATGTTTTGTTTGATACATAGCAGATCTTCAGTTAATACTACCAAATGATCAAATGGAATGTAGGTCAAACCAGCAATGAATAACATTTTTCAGCATAATTGGAATACGCGAAAAACATTTGTGTAAAGCTCTTAGCATGTGTTATGGCTTTTATCTAGACCTTTGAACAAAGCATCACATGTTTAT
Organism: Petromus typicus; assembly: GCA_004026965.1. Lineage (NCBI taxonomy): Eukaryota > Metazoa > Chordata > Mammalia > Rodentia > Petromuridae > Petromus > Petromus typicus. Next base: position 2,710 of record PVIR01046501.1, read on the forward strand.
AGTGGGGCTTTTGGGAGTAATTGGATTACAGGTGTGTAATTCTGGACTAGTCCACTGACTTGGCATAGTTTTAGGGGTGCACAATAGACTTACTGAAGAGGGAAGACCCATCCTGGGTGTGGGTGGCACCAACCAATAGACTCGTAGGCTGAAAGGGATAAAATGGGTAAGAAAGAAGGCTCAGTGCCTTCTGCCTGCCATGCCATACCTCTGCCATACCTCCTTGCCTTAAACCAGCCAACCAAGGGCTGAAACCTCTATAAACTGTGAGCTCAAGTAAACCTTTTTTCCTTTAACTTCAGTAAGTGTCATGTATTTTGTTCCAGTAACTAGGCCAGCATAGAATATATAGTAAATACTTGGTAGACACCAGTAGCAATAATAATGTTGCTATTTCTAGGTTAAACTACATGGTATGTTAGTTTGGAACTCTCTACCTGGTGGTCCCTAAAACACCACTTCTTCCATACAGCCTCCATAGTTCCACTGAGATGTTTTTCCGCCCCTGAACAATACACTAGACTATCTGCTCCTCCGAGTGCATGTATTATGCTCTGCATTCAATATTTGTGTATTTAATTTATATCCTTCATTAAACTACAGCTTTCCAGAGGGCAAGAAAAACATTTGACTCATATTAATTATTCTACAGTTCTTTTACAGTAGCTCTCGAGAAACTGAGAATAAATGCGTTCATAACACATTTTTCTTATCTGTTCATAAAAGCAGATTCCAATGAGGGCTCAAACAAGTGCTTTTCAGTGATTCTCTGTACATTGAATTAAAACCAGCTTTTTCCTCCCTTCTAAACTCATGATTAACGGAAAATTTCAAAGGTACAGCGAAGCATGCCTAGAGCCACTTAGACTCTACCATTAACATTGTAATGTACAGCACCTACCTTATCATTAACGGCTTACTATATGTGTTTTATCACTAATCTATACATATAGCTATTCACCTATCATCCATCAACCTCTTAATCTTGCTTATGTATTTCAAAATAAATTAGATACTATATTATTGCCCCTAACTAATTTTACATGCCTGTCATTCACTACAGCTCAGTATTATTTATTTTTCTTTCGAGAAAAAATGTACATTCAGTGAACTGCTTAAATCTTAACAGTATATTCCCTGAGGCTGACTGTAATATACACCCAAGTAACTCTTATTCTCCTATGGAAGATACTTTTGAATTTTTTTTCTATCACTATAGATGAGGTATACCATATTGGACTGATCCTCCTGTAGAAAATAACTACAAACTCTAAGCAAAATATAAAACATAACAACCCAAGAAGCTGGAGAAAGTAAAGAGGAGATTCTAGAGGGGTTGATACTTGAAAGAAAGGAAAAGATCTAGTTGTGTTTCTCAATTTTCTGATATGTCCTGGTGCAGTGAGTCAGTGCTATTCCATGGGGTTAAAATTCCGAGAAGAAAGCACATTGTCCTCGTGGATAGATTTAAGGATAAACATGGCCACTGGAAAGTAAAGTAAGAATCCAGAGAGAGTCACTGAAAGGAAGAGCCCAAAATATCGTATAAACATTGACCAAATCTCTGAATGTTTCTGAATCACACAGGCATGGGGCAGAATCTAATCAACTTGGCCAACTATAACATCACTGCCAAGAACTGAGGAGCTGTCAAAGAGACAGAATTTATTAAACAGAGGAATAAAAAAGAATCCAGAATCTCCACAATATAACAACACCCAAAGTGGCCAAAATTACTCATATATAAATAGGACAAGGAATTTTTTCATGAAAAAAGACAATAAAGATCTCAAGGTAACTGAAATGAACCAGGTATGGTGACGCACATCTATTATCTCAGACCTTGGGAAATTGAGGCAGGAGGATCACCATGAATTTAAGAATAGCATGGACTACACTGTGAGTTCAAGGACAGCTCAAAGTACATAGTGAGACCTTGTCTCATAAATCTTAAGAAAAAAAAGGTAATTCAGATGTTGCCATTAGCAAACAAAAATTTTAAAGGCAGCTATTATAATTATATTCAATGGCAAACAGGAATGTACAAAATATATGGGGAACCTTAGCAGAGAAGGAGAAACTATAACTGGAAATTCTGTAAGTTAAAAATACAACATATGAAACATTTAAATTACTACATAAGCCTAATAGCAATGAATATGAAAAGGGCTAGTGAACTTAACGACAGAAATTATGCCCCCTGAGAACTTAGAGAATAAAAGGTTCCACAAATTCACAGATCTGAGAAGCTCAATGAACTCCAAGACAGAAACCAAAGAAAAAGAAAACTAAACATGAAGAGAAGAAAATCTTGATAGCAGCTAGAGAAAAATTATATATAATGTGACTACTCTTTTTCTCAAAATCCAGAGATGCCACAAAATAGTATTTTAAAAACTGCAACATAAATTCTATATCTAGTGAAAATATCCCTCAAGAATGAATGTGAAATAAATGTACATTAACTTCATCAAATCACTGAGTCAAAACTTATTTTATACTAAAAGTTGGTCACACAACAGTTTGCACACTGATTCATAGAAACTTTAACATCTATGTTCCAAACTGAACAGTAATTCAAAATACATGGGCTGGAGAGAAAAGTCAACAAGACAATCTCTCTTCAATTTTTCCTTTAGTACTAGACAGTAGGCAATAAATAACTTTGGAGTGATCTGATCAAGTCTGAGAATCATTTACATACTAAGGTCTCTGGGTTCTGTCATTTCTCTCCTTCCTTTACCACAATTATGCACTAAGAAAATGAAGGAATGGTTGTATTTATTCCTCTAAACATTATTCAGACCTAGAGAAAAAATGCAGAACTGACCATTAAAAAAACCCATTTTGCTAAGATTTCAAAACGAAGGGTAGGCAACTGATTAGGCATGAAAAAAGAAAACAGAAAGACCAGGGTAGCCTGAAAGGACACATTCACATTGGAGAATTAATTGCAAAGGTTGAGACTGAGTCAATATTTGCATTAGAAATCTCAACCTGAATTGGCACATTTGTTAGACTTGTTGGTCCAGGAATGTTGCCCCTCCCCCCAACCCCGAGAGCTCTAGAAGTATGATGTTCTGCACATCTGCTCCAATCTTTCTGAGTTTTCTTAATACTTCTAAAACTGTTGCTAACTGTTAATTTTCATTCAAAGAAGCATTACCAAAGAACCTGTTAGGAACACAAAAATTCCTTTCAGACTCTTCTTCTGGCTTTCTTTAAACCTGGAAGCAGACTGTTTTCCAAACTATTAACATCCCAAGCTGATTGCCAAACTCAGCCTCTGATATCTAAACAACAGCTGTGTTCTGTCTTGTGAAAGGGCAGCCTCACTCAGACAGTGACTCTCCAAAGGTCAGCTGTGTCCTGCAGCAGGAAGTCCACGCCGCGGTTGGTGGCACATGCCAGCACAACAAAACAGTCTGTGTAGGGGTCAGGGAAAGGGGACATAACTAGACCCTCTGTAGTTAAATCCTAGTCTCCTGTAAGCCCAACAGCACAAAGCGAATTAATTAATAATACAGAAAAGATACAAAAATGAGATTTAGAGAAGAAGCTGAGTTTTAGGCCTGATCAATGCTGCTTTGGGCAGCAAAGACAAAAGACCTGGAACTCGCCACATTTTATTCAGTACATTGGTAGTAAGGAATATAACAGGTCACTCAAAGGGCAGCAGTCCGTAAATCCTAGAACAATGAAGAACTTCTGTTGATTAGGAATATGTCCATCCCCCAGGATGTCTTCAGTTGGTGCACTCCTGTCCTGGAACATCGCAGCATCACTGGGCCATTGAAGTCTCAGCTGTGACCACAAGTGAAAATGAAGTTATGTCTCTATATGCCATAGCCAGTTTGTAGGCAAAAAAGATAGGCCTACACATAATTTTAACTGTGAAATGATTTTTCCTCAAAATTATGTAGAACTGCTCCTGAGAAGTCTGTCTGTCCCAATTTCCTTTTCTTCACTGGTTGTGAGTGTGCAGTTTGCTCTGTACAGGAAGTAGGAGCCTCAAACTTCATCCTGCATGTTCATTTCTATTCTTGCTCTTACCCAAACTATTTTTACTCAAGATGCCTTGTAGTTGCCACTAAAAATGAGGTTGATGGCAAAAGACCATGAAGTTAAAACATTTATCTCAGAAGTAAGTACACTTATTAAGAATTTATTAGGTATCAGGCACTATTCCAGGTTTCTCTTATACTAGCCCTTTAGTCCTGTGAGATCAGCCTTCCTACTTTACAGGAAGGGATGCTACAGCTGCTCAGAGTTTATTTTAATTTTTTCTTTGGGACCTGGGATTGAACTCCGGACTTTGTGCTTGCCAGGCAGGTGCTGTGCCGCTGAGCCAACTGTGTGGTCCTGCTACTCAGTGTTTAAGTGGCCACATGTCCTTAAAGAAACAGTATGAGAGCATCTAATTTCCTAGGATTCAAATACAAGATTCTTTCTGGGACACTACACAGAATTTCAAATGCATTTTATTTTTATTTTTTATTTTTAAAATTTTTTTTAGGTTTTTTGAGACAGGGTCTCACTTTGTGGTTCAGGCTGGCCCTGAGCTCAGCCTCCAACTCACATCACAATCCTCCTGCCTCTGCCTCCCCACCCGAGTGCTGGGATTACAGGCGTGAGCCACCACGCCCAGCACTGTGGTATGTGGTGCTGATTGCTGCTGGGCGTGATCTCCATGCCCAATATTGTTATGTGGATACCAGGGATCAACCGGGTCCTTGCACTTGCAAGACAGGCGCTGGAACCACTGAGCTAAATCCTCGGCCCTCCAAATGCATTTAAAAAAAACAAAAACAAACGTGTCACATTTATGGGAGGTAGATGGACAACTGGTTTAACACATCCCCACTGTCTTGAACCATCAGTGAGTGGTGCAGAGCCACCCAGCAACAAGACATATAAATTATGGCCCCATTATGAATGTTTAACCTCATCTGGAAAGTAAATGACTAACGATGAACACCCTTTTAATAACTATGATGATGATGCACATTTGCCATTAAAAAGTATGTTCTAAGGTTAAAACGCTGTGAGGCATTTACTGTGCAATCTAGGTAATAGTAAGAACTCATTAAATGATAGTTATCATTATTATAATGCACTAAGTATTCATGATTCCCCCCCAAATTGTGCGCTGTATATTAATTTTTGCTCCAAAAGATGCAATAGGGCTATTTTCAGGAGATATCTTACTTTTTCATGTATAACAATCAACATTTATTCATGTATAAAAATCTTCATTTATTCCAATATAATCATGTCATCTTCTTCTAGAACATCATCACAACTCCTCAAATGCTGGATTTTGGTCTGAATTTCTTGTGAGTTTATTTTCTGTTGAAAAATATGGCCCCAATCTCTCATGTCCAGCAAAAGAGCTCCCCTTCAGTGAGTACTTCATGGCCATCTATCCTGCTCAAAGTGCACTAGCAATACAGCTCAGTGATTTTATCCCATGAATTTTTCACCCAAATCACAACCTCTCACAGGCTAGTCTTCACAATGTTTCCATTAAATCAAATGTTAATTAAGATGCACAAAATAAGAGTCTCAACAAAAATGAGGAAAGTTAAATATGACTACCCACACAAAAGTGATGAAAAATTGCAGGCACCAAAATTCAGAAAACATTTCTCCATTTCACATGAGTGCAGTAAGTACTTCTATTACAACACACGACGAATTACGTAGATTCATATTAGATACAAGCACATCTGTTCATTATCAAGTGCACACATTTGTGCATTGCGTCTTGTACTGCAACTGGTCATTTGGCAATAAATCTCGAGTTCATCTGTTTACATAGGCTTTTACTTCTCACCTAGAGGAAACCAATTGGGTATTCACAAATAAGTATATTATTATTTAAGTATTAATGTCAATAATATTATGCACTTATATTTAATATTTAATTATATAGTATTATTTTATAATTGAATATGTCTCTCGGGTGTTGCAACAGACGTACTCTGTCTGGCTGCCAACCTTAACTGGGGCTTATTTTGGGGGTAGGACTTATAAGCATACTGAAAAATCATGTGTGGGCTTATGGTCTAGCTAGGTTTTATTTTGGGGGAAATACAGTATTATCCCAGTTAGATTTCTGTTCCCCGTAGGAAAAGAGAAGAGTTTCATTTCTATTTTACAAATCCGGAAATCGAGGCACAGAATGTCTAAATGACTTGTTAATCAAAAGATCACACAGTGCACCCAAATGCAGAATCTCGAATGTGAGCTGAGCCTGACTTCAGATGGAAGGGTGTTTGCTCCTTTCAACCACTGGGAGAATCTAAATGCTCATCGATAAAGACTGGTTAGAAAAATCAAGGTGCTTCAGTACACAGAATGTCCCCAGGAATGAAGCAGGCTTGTCAGTTCAGATATAAAAAGATTATCTGTAATATATGTCAATGGAAAAAATCAGTTTCACTGATCTAATCTTTACTAAACAACTCTATGTGAATGTTTATAGCTATATGGGAAGGCACGTAGCTATGTAAATATTACAGGTGGTATACATGTAAGCATACGTGCAAAATATGCTATAGAGCACTGTATAGTCAGACACAAACGTAAACCATTCTTTTCCTCCAGGGATAGTATTAGAGGGACGTTCCTTTTAGAACATACTTTTGTACTGTTTCACATTGTTACACAATATTTTTGTAAAGAACAAATATGATTTTTAATGTGACTTACCAGCTAAAATACATGTTCTTTTCATACAGAAATGCTCCTGTTAACAAGTTAATGACGAACTGAAAATGCACGGGGTTTTCTCTACCTCAGTTGAGTATCACAGTTTTCTCTATAAAATGGCTCTCTAAGGATGGAGGAGAAGTGGACAGTCTGGACCGGCAACAGCTGTGTCCTAGCTTGTGGCTGGCCTGTTGCCCTGCACACCTGTGTGTAGGAGCAGAAAGGCTCTATTTGCAATCACTTATTTCATACAGTGCTGACAGGGAAATGAGTGGCTTCTTGACTATTGTACAGTCTGGGAGATCCAATTATAACTAGACTCCGTGAGCCCAGACATGGATCAGTCCTGTCTGATGTAGGCCCCACACTTCCAATACTGTGCTGCAAGCCAACAGTGGTGATAATGAGACAGAAGGTCACTTCTGGGTGAGGGGTAGGGATGGAGAGAAATCTGGTCCATTCTAAGAGCGACCACTGCGCTGGATCAGCCTGGCAGCCTCAGTACCACATTGAACCCCAAGTGGAGCAGGCTTTGAGGCACACTCCTGAGTCGTAACAGGCAAGCTGCAGCTTGTGAAGTGGACTTGTGTCCTCTGATGCCATTTTCAGCGGCTTGGTACATTTCAGAGAGAATTTTCCCAGAGTTGTCTCAATAA
>PVIR01046502.1:0-10232 GCA_004026965.1 Petromus typicus
CTAGGTCGCTCTTCTTTCTTTGACCTTATTTGATATTTGCTTCTGATTTCTTCAATCTATGTTTCTCTGCTGTCCTTCCTTTTCCTCAAAAAACCTGCTGTTTTTAGGTTTAAGAACAATTTATAGGGAGGCAGTGGTCTCCAGCTTTTATTATTCTGTCATCTTCCCAGAATTCTAGGCTCCTAATGTTTGTTTTATATAGTTGGGTGCATTAGAATTTGGAGCATAGATATTAAAGATTGTTATTTCTTTCTCTCAGATTTTTCCCTGTACTAAAAGAAAGTGTCCATCTTTATCTCTCTATATCAGTTTTGACTTGAAGTCTATTCTGTCTGCAAATAAGATTGCCACTCCTGTTTCCTTGGTTTTCCTGTCACATGGAGTATTATTTTCCATCTCTACTTTCAGTCCATGGGTTTCTTTCTGAACTAGATGTGTTTTTTCGATGCAGCAGATTGTAGGATCTTGCTTCTTGATCCACTCTGTCAGTCTGCATCTCTTAATTGGCACGATCAGTCCATTGAAGTTAGTGGTTATGACTGATATAAAAAAATTAGTGCTGCCATATTTTCCTATTCTTGGCTCAGTTATTCTACTTTTGCCCTTTTCCCATCAGTTTCTTGTTTGGTCCCATGGGTTGACTCAGTTGAGTCTCATGGATTTGTAACTTTCCATATTATTCTCCAAGGTATTCTTTAAAATGTTTTGGAGCACAGGTTTCATATTTGTGAAGTTTTTCGGGTGTTCTTTGACATGAAAGTATCTTGTTTCTCCATCAATTTTGAAAGATAATTTTGCAGGATACATCAGTCTGGGTTGGAAGTTGTTTTTCTTTAGGGCTTGAAACACTTCACTCCAGGCTCTTTTTCCATTGAGTGTTTCAGTTGAAAAGTCTGCTGTGATCCTGACAGGCTTCCCTTGGTATGTAACTGTTTTCTTTCTCTGAAAGCTTTCAGTATTTCATTGTGTTTTTTGGATATCTGGAACTTTTATAATTATCTGCCTAGGTGTAGATGTTTTCATGTCATGGGCGTGTGGCGTTGTGTGTGTTTCGTATATTTATATATCCATTTTTTTCCTTTTCCTGTGAAGTTTTCTGCCATTATCTGTGTGAATAGTTTTTAATGTCTTTAGCATTGTCTCCTGCTTCCTCAGTTACTCCAATCAATCTTATGTTATTCTTCTTTGAATCATCTAGGAGCTGTTGGATTGATTTTTCATTATCTCTTGCTTTTTTCCATAGATTATGCCTTTCCTGTTCGTTGGTTGTGATCCTGTCTTCTAGGTCTGTAATTTGATCTTCTGCTATATTCATTCTACTGCTTAAACTTTCACTTTCTTTCTTAATTTACTGGACCTCTTCTTGTAGATGTTTAAAATGTTCCATTGCTTTTGTGATGTTGGATTCTATGAATTCAATGATTTTCTCTTTAGTTTTATTAATCATAGTGTTGACTGTATCCAGTATCTCTGCTTTAATTTCAGAGATCAGTTCTGATTTCCATTTTACTAGATCTGCTTTGGTTACCATTTCTGAGGCCCCTGCATACTGACCTTCAAGCTTTTCTATTTCCTTTACCCCTGCGTTGTGGGTGAGGATTTTTGTATCTGAGACTTTTGAGCGTTTTCTCATCTCTGAGTTTTTGTGCTTACTGTTGTTTTTGGCTTTCCACCTGCCCTGTTGTCTGGCAATGTTTGTTGTAAGTCTCTTTCTTCCTAATATTTAGGAACCTTAAGATATCAGTGTTTCCTGGGTTTTTCTTTATAGTCTGTATGGGGACCTAAAGAAAAACCCCTAGTTCTGGCACACCATATGAGGCACTCAAACAATACAGTCAGAACACCTTCTCCTATCTGCTTAGAGGCAGGAAGGCTCTGGCTCCTGCACTGTATGATGGTGCTGCCTGAGCTTCCAATAGGCCCACCTACTCACCAATACAGAGACCCCTAGGCTAGCTTGTGCTGTTGGCCTGTATGCCTGTAGGCTGTGGCTCCTGTGCAGCTGCAATGGTACCGGCCTACTTTTCAACAGGCCAACCTACTCAACAATACAGAGTCCCTGGATGTGCTTCTGCAGTTGACCTGGAGAAAGGCAGCCTCTGGCCTTGCTTGGCTGTTATGCTGCTGGCTTCCACTTCCCTGGATCTGCCCGCTGTTATCCTGAGTCACTGGGTGCTCTTCTGGCATAGGCCTGGAGGCCACCAGGCTCCAACCCTGGTGCTATTGCAATGGTGCTGACTGCCACCTCCACGGCCCTGCCTGCTGTTACACTCAGTCTTTCTTTGTTGGTTTTTATTTATTTATTTATTTTGAGACAAGATCTTGCTTTGTAGTTCAGGCTGGTCCTGAGCTCAGCCTAAAATTCACATCATAGCAATCCTCCTGCTTATACCTCCCCAGTGCTGGCATTACCAGTGTGAGCTACCATGCCCAGCACTGTGGTATGTGGTAGTTATTGCTGCTGGGAGTGAGTTTCCAAGCCCAGTATTGTATGTGGCTACCAGGGATCTAACTGGGGCCTTTGTGCTTGCAAGACAGGTGGCTGAGCAACTGAGTTAGATCCCCAGCCCTCACTTAAACTATTGAGGGGCTGTGAAGGGAAGTTTTCAATCACAAATAAAATAGCTAGCTATTCTGTCCTCTGATCAGAGACACTGGGTATAGATAACATAGAGCTAAAGGTAGTATTCCAAATTGCTGCTTGGCCTTTAGAGGAGCCATCAGTGAAATAAGTGGTTGCATCTTGTAATGATTGAAATTGAGTAACTTTAGGGAGAATAAATTCATGTTGTGCAAAAACTTCAACAGAATCACTAGGGTGGAGATTATCTATCTGTCCCATGAAATTGCAAAGACTATTGGCCACTATGAAGCAGTTTGTAGCAGTGATTGAATTTAAACCTTATAATTGGGATAATGATGAAATCAGGATAAATTCCGAATAATTGTCAAGTTCGGTTACATCCTAAGGAGACCACATTTGCAATTTGTTCTAGATATAACTGTAGTGATTTTACTAACTGGTCAGATAAAAAAGCTATTCTATGGGAAAGAGTTGTTTTTCATAGCACTGTCCTATTAAACTCATAGATGAATGGGAGATGTTGAGCACAAATAAATTGGATAGTTAAAATTAATAAGAAAAACCTGTTGGTTATGTGTGGCTTGTTCTATCAGTTGTAACTTTTTTTGTGCCTGTGGAGGTAATTTTCTAGAGGAATTAAGATCAGAATCTCCCTTTTATATTCCATATACATTCTTCAGCTGAAAAGTTGATATTTCAAGGACACCACCTGAAGGTATTCACAAATATAAAACCTGAACTCCCCAAAATATTAAATAATACTTTAGCAAATGACATTGACTATCACAATACTACGAGATCCAGGAGAATGAAGTCATTAGACAATACAAGAAACTAAGTGGAAAGCGGTGAATGCAAAGCTGAATGGGAAGGGAGAAAACCCAAGAACAGGTAAATATTATATTAGCTTAAATCAGTCTGTAACAGTCACAACCACGAACATCAATGGCCTCAATGAACCAACTAAAAAGCACAGGCTGGCATAACTGACCAGGGGGCAAGATCCTACAATATGCTCATAAAAGAAACACACTTAATTCAGAAAGAAATCCATAAACTGAAAATTAAAGGATGGAAAACAATTCTTCATGCTATAGGTAAGTGTAAAAAATCAGAAGTGTGTATTCTATTTGCAGACAATGTACATTTCAAATGAAAACTGATTAAGAGAGATAAAGAATTATACCACATCCTCATGGAGGAAAAAATCCTAGAGGAAGAGATGACATTCGTAAATATGTATGCACCAAATTCCAGGGCACCCAACTATATAAAACAATTATTAACTGATATCAAATGCAAGTAAGCACTGATACAATAGTAGTGGGGTACGTCAGTAACCCACTGTTACAAACATATAGAATGATTGGATAAGAAATCAATAACAAAATACTTGAATTGAATCAAACTTTTCAACAAATGAACTTAATAAAAATCTATAAAATATTTCATCCCACAAAGTCAGAATATATGTGCTTCTCAGTTGCCTGTGGGTCAATCTCCAAAAGAGACTACATACTAGTTCTTAGAGCATGTTTAAGTAAATGCTAATAAATGAAGTCATTCTCTGTATACTGTCAGACTATCATGCCTTGAAATTGGAGCTGAATAGTAGCAAGAAAATCCAAGATCCTCATGGAACTTGAACAATACTCTGTTGAATATCGAATGGGTCACAGAAGAAATTAAAACAATTTTTAATATTGAACAATAATTCCAATACATATAGGAGTTTATAGGACATAGTGAAAACAGTTCTATGACAGAAATTAATAGCAGTGAACACCTACACCAGGAAAATAAAGCAAGCTTAAACAAATAATCTAATGCTGAACCTCAAGCTACTAGAAAAAGAGGAGAGAGAGAAACCCAAAGCTTGCAAAGGGGAGGAAATTACAGAGATCAGAGCAGGAACTAATGCAATAGGGACTCAGAGAATGATACAAAAAATCAAATATTTGAAGACTTGGTTCTTTGAAAGAATAAAAAAAGTTGATAACATTTAGTCAACATTGTGAAACAAAGGAAGGAAAAGGTTCAAATCCATGCAACCAAGAATGAAAATGGGGAAATCACTACAGATCTGGCAGAAGCCCATAGCATAGTAAACACCTGCTTTGAAAATCTACATTCCAAGAAGATGAAAAATGTAGAAGAAATGGATAGCATCCTAGACACGTATGTTCTTCCAAAGTTGTACTGAGAAAATATAAAAGTGTTAAATGTCTCAGTAAGGGTAAAAAATGAGGGGAAAATAATGTGATGATGACAATACAAAAAGGAAACAAAGCTTATGTATATAGGGGGTAGGAGGTTGTAAGGTGAGTAAAGGAATGGGAAAAAATGAGAATTAAGTTGTGTCATATCCTGGTACAAATTCTCAATGTTGAATGTGATGAAGTGCATCTATAATGTACCAATAAGATTTGAATTAAAATAAGTTTAAGGATAGTTCAGGAGCATAGGAAGAGATGATTTACATTCTTGGCTTGAGAAATTCAAATTAAAATAATGAGATATTCCTCATTATAAATTCTCTGAATGACTGCCATCCAACAGACTGACTAGAGCAAGTAAAGAAGCTGTGGCAAAATTGGAATATATATACTTTATAGGATGATGCAATTATTTTGGCAATAATTTGGAAAGTTAAACATAAATTTAGCATATAATACAGTAATTCATTCCTTAGATTTTAACTTAAAAGCACCAACAAAAAAATTAAATTAGGGCAATGGATTTTGCTCAGAAGTTCTGGCGCCTTCCTTGCAAGTACAAGGACCGGTTCAATCCCTGGATAACCACATACAATGCCAGGTTTGGAGACTCATGCTTAGCAGCAATCAGAACCATATACCACAGTGCTGAGTGTGGTGATTCATGCCTCTAATCCCAGCACTCAGAAGGCAGAGGCAGGAGGATTGCTGTGAGTTCCAGGCTGAGCTCTGGGCCAGCCTAAATTACAAAAAGGGAGACCCTGTCTCAAAAATAATTGAAAACATAATTTTACATTGAACATTTTCTATTTCACAATATATAACATACAATGCTAGGACTCATTTACATCTTCATTTTCTCATACCAGAGAAAAGATGCGATATGTACCTATCTGTGCCCTATTTATTTCACTTGAAAATATAATTTAAAAAATACCTATCAACAAAGACAAGTCCTGGACCTGATGGCTTACTGCTGAATTCAACAAAACTTTTAAAGAAGAGTTAATACCACTACTTCTCAAACACTTTAATGAAATTGAAAGGGAAGAAATACTCCCATATTCATTCCTGGATACAACCATTAAATCGAGTCCAAAAGCAGAGAAAAACCCAACCAAAAAAGAGAACTACAGGTCAACCTCTCTAATGAACAAAAGTCTTCAATAAGATACTGGCAAATAGAATAGAGAGATTATCAAGAAGATCATACAACCTGGCCAAGTTGGATTCACTCCAGGGATGCAAGAATGGATCAATATACATAAATCATACATGCAATAAACTATATTAACACACTCAAGGACAAAAACCATCAATACATACAGAAAAAGGGCCAGCCTGAATGACAAAAGAAAGACCCTGTCTCAAAAAACAAAATCTTCTGCACATCAAGAAAAACCACCACCAGAATAAAAAGACAACTAACAACTTTGGAAAAAACATATACTAGTTGTTTCTCAGACAAAAGAATTACAATCTAAAGTGTATAAAGAGCTTAAAACTATCACCCCCCCATTTAAAGACTCATTTCAAATATGGGCATGTGAATTGAACAGACATTTGTCAGAGGAAGAAGTAAAAGAAGGTAAGAAACATGAAGAAATGCTCAACATCACTGATCATTAGAGAGATGAAGATGAAAACGAGGCTGAGATTTCAGTTCACTTCACAAAGATTGGCTGCTGTCACAAAAACAACTAAAAATAAATTCTGGAGAGTCTGTCACAGGAAGGAACTCTTCTCTAGTGTTGGTGGAAATATAGACTGGTGCAAGCACTGTGGAGATCAATGTGTTGACTCCTCAAAAAAATTAGGATTAGAGGTCCCATTTGACCCTGCTATTCCCCTACTAGGCATATACATGAAAGAATTAAAAGATTCATATTATAGTGACATATCTGCACCCATATTTGTAGCAGCTCGGTTTGTGATAGCTAAATCTTGGAAAAAACACAATTGCCAATAAACTGGAGACTGAATAAAGAAGATACATTTTTAAATGAAATGGAGTATTACTCTGTCATAAATAATGATGAATTTGAATCATTCATCCTCAACAGAATGTACCTCTTGAGCATACTCATATGTGCAATAAATAGGTCATAGATGTGTAAATGCCATATATTTTGTCTGGTATGGTCGACTGAAGGTGTAAATGAGTTGTAAAATGTACAACAGATATTGTAAAATAGAAAATATTCAAAGGGAAATGGGGAATACATGTAAGTAAATGAGGACAAGAAAAACCTTGATGATACAAAAATGAAGAAAAACATATATATATATAGCAGTTGGGAGGTTGTAGGATGGGCAAAGGAATGGGGAAATATGAAAATTAGATTATGTCATATACTAGTACAAATTCTCAATGTTGTTTTCATGATGTGTGTACAAAATGTATGAATAAAATCTATTAAAAGTTGTATGGTGACTCTCTTTCCCTTAGTGAATCCTATGTAAATTTTAAAAAGCCTCTGAGAATCTCTTCTTTTACAAGCACTCAGGATATAACAGATCTATAAGTAATGTGTATCTTAAGTTCTCTAAAACTTTGCAAATTTCATATTCCCTTCAGTGACAAATATCTAATTTTCACTTTTTTGAACAGGCTTTATTGAATTCTTCAAATAAACCTTTGGTAGAACTTTTATGGTCCTGACAAGCCCCACATAACTGGTCAAATTGAATGAAATAGTGGCCTTATTAGCAAGTCTTTTTAGAATTTCCATTAGCAAATAAACTCTTTTTTTTAAGGTTTTTTTTAAATATCTTTATTGGTACATTAAATATACACATCATGATTGCACTCCATAATGGGGATTTGTACCAGTATAAGACACAACTTAATTCTCATTTTTTCCCATAGCCCTACCCACCCTACCACCCCCCCATATACATAAAATTTGTTTCCTTACTTTTTTGTTACAATATCAACATTGTCCCCTTTCACTTTTTAAAGGTTTTTTGAGACAGGGTCTCGCTTTGTGGTTTAAACTGGCCGTGAACTCAGCCTCAAACTCACATCACAGCAAGCCTCCTGCCTCTGCCTCCTGAGTGCTGGGATTACAGGCGTGAGCCACCATGCCTGGCACTGTGGAATGTGGTACTGATTGCTTCTGGGTGTGAGTCTCCATGCCCGGTATTCTTATGTGGTTTCCAGGGATCGAACCTGGGTCCTTGCGCTTGCAAGACAGGCGCCAGAACCACTGAGCTATATCCCCGACCCAGCAAATAAACTCTTAATGAGTTTCTACTCTTCCTAGAGTCCTAACCCATTTTAAAAATCTTAATCTTATGCTATATATGCTGAGGATCATAAGAACATGCACAGTATTCTTGGAGTTATTAACCATAGGTTGTAGTGTAGGACAGGAACCTGCTCATCTAAACCGGAGACCATTTGAATTAAAAAATTCATCAAAATACAAAATCAAGGACCTAGTAAACAGGCTACAAATCAACACACAAAAATCAATTTTGTTTTGTGTGCCTGTGATGACTATATTAAGAATGAAATCAGGAAAGCAATTCTATTCATAATAGCTTCAAAAAATTAAATAATAGCGATCACCTAATCAGGGAAATAAATGATCCCTATAATGAAAATTTTACACTGAAGAAAGAAATTGAAGACATTAGAAAATGGAAAGTTATTTCTTGTTCTTGGACTGGCTGAATTAAAAATCTTAAAGTAGTCATTCTACTAATTTTTTCTCTATATTAGCCATAAACCATATTCAAAATAAAATAAAAGAGAGTACACTCAAAGCTCTAACTGCTATAAAGTCTTCCCGACCAAGAATGTAATTCTAACACTCTGGGAGACTGAGAGAGAAGGATTCCAAATTCAATCCCAGGCTGGACAATTTAGCTAACTAAGAAGATCCTTACTCTTCCATTCAAATTTATCTGAACATGCTGTTAACCATCTGGGTAGTTAAACGCCAGCTATGCAAAGTCAGGCATGCATGCACTGACTTAGAGATATCTCTGAGGCAGATGTTTCTGTCCAAGGGCCTGTTCTGTGTGGCACTGTATAGTCCCCAAGTTTTATGACACCCAAAGCACAAAGCTCCTAGGAACACAGATGCTGTGTGATTCCCATGTGATGCCAGGTTGTACATTTCATTTGGTATGAGAAAAGGTCCATAATAGCTATTCTAATTCAAAATGGAAATAATAATGCTGGAGTCATTGTTATACCAAATTTTAGGTTATACTAGTCCATAATAACAAAGACAACATGTTGTTTACATAAGAAGAGACATGTAGACTTAAACTGAGTGAATCCTAAAATAAAGACAAGTGCAGAAATTTATGGGACACAATGAAGGCAGTTCTATGAGGACAATTCATAGCAGTGAAGGCCTACATACAGAAAACAGAGCAAGCTCAAATAAACAATTTAATGCTGCACCTCTAGCGACTAGAAAAAGAGGAACAAAACAAACCCAAAGCTCACACTAGGCAAGAAATTATAAGGATCAGGGCAGAAATTAATGCATTAGAAACCAAGAGAAAGGTTAAAAAAATCAATGAATTAAAACGTTGGTTCTTTGAGAGGATAAACAAAATTGATAGACCCTTAGCCAACCTCATTAAAAAAAGGAAGGAAAAGGCTCATATCTATGCTATTAGGAATGAGAACAGAGAAATTACTACTGACCCAGGGAAAGTCCAGAGAATAATAAACACCTACTTTGAAAAATTTTTAAAATCTTTATTGGTACATTAAATATACACATCATGATTGCACTCCATAATGGGGATTTGTACCAGTATAAGACACAACTTAATTCTCATTTTTTCCCATAGCCCTACCCACCCTACCACCCCCCCATATACATAAAATTTGTTTCCTTACTTTTTTGTTACAATCTCAGCATTGTCCCTTTTCACCTTAATTTACATTGAGCATTTTCTATTTCACAATATATAACATACAATGCTAGGACTCATTTACATCTTCATTTTCTCTACTTTGAAAATTTATACTTTAATAAAATGGAAAATGTAGAAGAAATGGATAGATTTCTAGACACATAAGTACTCCCAAAGCTGAATAAAGAAGATATAGAAATGTTAAATGCCCCAATAACAATCTGTGAAATTGAAAACGTAATTAGAAACTTGCCAACAAAGAAAAGCCCTGGACCAGATGGTTTTACTGCCGAATTCTATAAAACTTTTAAAGAAGAGTTAGTGCCTCTACTTCTGAAACTCTGCAATAAAATTGAAAAGGAAGCAGTGCTCCCAAACTCATTCCTGGAAGCAACCATTACCCTGATTCCAAAAGCAGAGAAAGACCCAACCAAAAAAGAGAACTACAGGCCAATATCTCTAATGAATATCGATGCCAAAATCCTCAATAAGATCCTGGCAAACAGAATACAGAGAATTATAAAAAAGATTATACACCCTGACCAAGT
>PVIR01046503.1:0-10228 GCA_004026965.1 Petromus typicus
ACACAAATTTAATATTTATACAATGTACAAATTATCTAATTTTGCCTCTAATGAATTCTGGTGTACATAGCTTAGAAAGGCTTTCTTAGCCAGGAAATCACTCCAATATTTTCTCAAAACAATTTCAGAATGTTATCTTTTAAGTTTAACCTACTTGGAACTTTGTAGACTAAGAGATTAGCCTAATACAGGGCTTTTAAATTAGCCATCAAATGGGACCTAGGAAGCAGCACACAGACTCCAACAATCTCCTTTTCCTTAGCACAGCCTACTACACAAACTTATGACATACTTGTACTGTCAGGACAACACCAGAGATATGCATTCAAGTGAGTCACAGGAACAGAACAGGGAGTGAAACGCAGACCTCCTGACAGCGAGGCAGCACTTACCCATTCCCCTTTAACCTCCACCAGGAAAGCAAAGGTTTGAAAGCAAGGCAAAATATATGTTTAATGAAATATTTTATTCTTACAGCACATCTAAACTATACTCATCTAATCACGCTAGGGTCAACTGGCCAATTCCAGGAAAAGCATTCGGTACCACTCTCACAGGGCCAAGACTAATTTGGGTCTAATCCCAAACATATCCCACCCGAAAGCTACAATTTCTCATTAAGACAGATTTCCTATCATATTCCACAGACTAGCACAAAAACTGTATTTTTAACTTTCACAGTTACAATTCTGAATTGTTCCTAGTTTTTTAAAAAAAGAAAAAGACACTCTGAAGAGTAACGTAGTTTAATAAACACTCTAAGATGTATTCATTAAGTGAATCAAGAAACTTTTCTTTTAGAAAATAAGAGCAATTATTTACCACACTGCCTTATTTTCTTTCTCAAAATGGTTCTATAATTTTAGTCAAATCATCAGGTTATGTTTCCTTTTTTTTTTTTTTGAGACAGGGTCTCACTTTGTAGTTCAGGAAAAAGATGCTCTGATAAAAAGTTTAAAGTTACCTGTGGTAATTATGAATATGAGTACTTTAAATTTAAAACTGTTTCTTAAAGATTACTCATAAGATATAGTCATCTAAACTCAGAAACTACTACATTTATACATTTGAAACTATGCTAAGGCAGCCAAACACAGTGGCACACACCTGTAATCCCAACCACTTGTGAGGCTAACACTGAAGGATATCAAGTTTGAGGCCAGTCTGGGCAACTTAACAAGGGTAAGTCTCAAAATAAAGACTCTAAGTGGCCGGAGATGTAACTCAGTGGCACACTTGCTTTGCATTCACGAGGCCTCGGGTTAAATCACCAGAACACCCCCCCACACACACACACACACAAGCTAAGGTGATGATAAAGACACAAGGTCTTTAACAGTCGTATTTTTAAGTGATGTTAGAATATATTTTAAGTACTACCTTTTGATCCAATAATAAAAAGAAGACCTATGTTATACATCAAAAATCCAAATGTTGGATTACAGATTTTACACCTATGGACAAACTCACAATTATTTAGCAGAAAGAGGACAGAGGTTAATTATCAACATAAACTCTCACTGGAGTCTTTCTTACCATGACTATATCTCCAGGCTGAATGGTGATTTCATCATGACTTCTTGATTCAAAGGGGTACAGAGCTCGGTAATACACCACTTTTACATTCTCCTGTGCAGAAATTGTGAGAGGGCCTTTCTCTATTTACAAAAAAGGGTGGGGAAGAGGAAAAAAAATTACAGGAAACACCAAACAAGTAAGCTTAAGAGCAAGCCAAATACCTGACATCTTCTCTACTGACTGCTTTAGATCAACATCTAAATTAGCTCCATCCATTCAAGGAATTTCTGAAACACGCTGAGTGTCAAAGGGCGGAATCTGACTTCAGCAACTCAGCCCACCAGAGTTCAGCAGAGGACTCTCCAGACAAGTCTGTCCAGTGCCAGTGCAGCAGGCAGTCTACAGGCCCCTGTCACTCCACCTCTTGGCCTGGGCTCCAAGGCCCACATCTGTAAAGCATCAATGCTCGCGCCCTCCCCACCCAGGGTGTTGTTAGGAAATGACCCCAACTTTGAATCAGCCAGCAAGAACTCTGGCTGGGGAGGGGCAGAACAACACAAATGTCTATATCCACAGATGTGGAAATGTGAAATTTTTAGGCACTTAACACAATTATACGAAAGTGTTGATTTCACCAAGAACAGTTTACTGATAATCTCAAGTGAGGTCTACAATTCCTACAGAGAAAAATGAACCCAAGAATGGACTCTAGATGAAAATAGTTTCCAGTTTAAGTAAGATATTTTAAAAATGCATATAACCAGAGGATTGTACTCTTGATAAGAATAACTAATTGTGCTGGGGATTTAGGGCAGTGGTACCACCCACCTGCCTTCTAAGTGCAAGACTGTAAGTTTGATCCTTGGTACCGCACACATACAAGAAAATAAATAATAACAGCAGTTTTTTAAACTTTTAAAACCAATAATAATAATAATGATAATAGTAGTTTTTTTAAACTTTTAAAACCAAGAACTATAAGTATGTTGACACAAATCTATTTTATCTGTAAAGCAGTGAGAATTATTATTTCCATATGGTCTTGGGTTATATGATATGCAAAATTTCCCGCTGAATGAAAGAGAAAAATAAATCCTCACTTTATACTGAGGGAAAGCACAAAAGAACTTTAACTGTTTATGGGTAAATAATAGTGAAATTCTTTTATATCTTAAATTATCAAAAATACACACATAAATAATTTGTCCCTCCCATGACATGGCCTGTCAGTCTTCCCCATGGGCCTTGTGCATCATAAGCAGGGCGGGGCTTGACCCACCTCTGACCTCACTGTGCAGAGAAATCCAGTATTCAATGGATTGAAAGTGAGTTCCTTTCCATGCCATAATGATAAAAAGACACATCAGTGACCATGTGAGTAAACACACACGTGTGTGACAAGGGAAAAGCAATCACTTTCTTAGCTAAGTATCATCTGGAAGGCTGTATAGTGTTATAAAACCACACAAGGATTTTGAAAATACTAATTTGCACCTGACATTGTCCAAGGAATAACTTTCTAGCCATTTGAATTAGATCAGTCTTTATTTTTTTTTTAAGAGGTAAATTATGGCCAGCTGTGGTGGCACATGCCAGTAATATCAGCACTCAGGAGGCTGAGGTGGGATTCAGTTTAAGATTGGCCTGATCTACACAAAGAGACACTGTTTCAAAAAGGAAAACAAAACAAAACAAAACAAATTATGCTCAAAGGGCAAAAACAGTCACACTTTCCAAAAGGCCTAATAAAGGACAGTAGGTACCACCCTGGTGCAGGCAACAAGGAAAGATGTCCACAATATCTATTTGGTACAAAAACAGCTCAGAACTGGGGAAATAAATCATTTTCTCAAGATAGGTTAAGACCAGCACTTGCAGTGCAGCTGTCTGAATGGGGTTTTATAACTGAACTTCATTCCACTTTGAGTAAGTCTGCAGAGGACTCTCAAATGCCAGTAAAGTGGGAGCCACCGAAAAAGACCTGTAATGATCCTGGGGATACAGATGTTCTCAAGAAGCCTGGAAAAGAAATGACTCATTTTCAAGAACTGTTTTCTGTTTTTGTGGTCCCGGGCATGGAATCCAAACAAGTGCTCTACCACTGTGCCGTATCGCCAGCCCTTAGGGTCATTTTTAACTTCTAATACCTGTGGTCGACCAGGGAGCTTGGACAGCTGGCTTAGCAGATTCTTGGTGCGGATGGAAAAGCCGACTCAGCTTCTCTTGAGCTTCCGGTTTGCCTCTGTCCTCACCATCCTTCTTTTTGACACTCTCTTCCCTTTTTAGCTTGTCCTCCTCGTGAAGTTTTCTTGGCCGCAGGTGCTCATCCTCCTGCTGCACATGTTCCAGCCACTGTTTGTCCCTTTCCTGAGCTCGTCTGCCAACAAAGATGCTTGATTACAGCGAGGAAGTAACTCCAATTTAACACTACCGCTGTCTGTCTCCACCAAGAAGCTCCATCTGGCCAATGGGCTGCTAAACATCAATACTGTTCTTCAGAGAGAGCAACTGCATCAAGTGAAACAAAGGCACTTAGGGCTCAATTCTGAGACCAAAATCACATGCTTTAGAAAAACACAGAGAGGAAACGTGGGATGTATTTTAGGAAGTGGTTATAAGAAAAAGTATTTCTTATTATCGTTTAGGTCTAAAATGTTGGTTAAACTCCTGTGTTTAGAGGTGGGGCTTTCTCAGACGACTGCATCACAATGGTGCTACCTCAGGGGATGGATCCAACTGTGAGGTCAGAGCTCAGCACTCTTGGGAGGTGGGGCTTTCCCAGAACAAGCGAGTCACAGGGGGTGTTACTGAATCGAGTATCTTTTCTAAGCTCTTCTTTGCCCTCTCTGCTTCGGATTGGCATAAGGAAGACAGCTTTCACCCATACCATGTCCTTCCACTGTGATGAGCTCACCATGGAGCCAGGGACCATGGGCTGAAGCCTCTGGAACTGGGAGCCACACTAAACCTTTTCTCCTCTAGGATGTTTCTCACAGGTATTTGGTCACAGCAATGAAAAGCTCACTAGTGTATTTCTCCACACTGGAACAGGTATTAAACTACAATTAACAAAGTTTTAAAAAGCCATAGAACACAGAGGAACATGACTTTTATGAAGATACAGTGTACCCCAAAAGATGCAAATGAAATATCGCTCAGTTAAGTCCATATTTATCTAAGTCCCTCCCTAGCGAAGGGTGTGTCACACTGACATGTACAGACACTGGTTCTGAACCTGAAAGCAAAAGACTATTTTACTGACTTTGATTACTTTTGGTCTTATTTATCCAAAATAGCTGAAATAAAAAATAACTGCAACTAAACCTAGGTCTTGAAAGTTGTGATGGCCTCAGTACAAACTTCACCAAAAAAGGCTGGGAATATTTTTTTCATTACATAGTCCTTAATATCATTTTTAAAAGAAGCACTGTAAATGAAACAATGCACAATAACATGACATAACGATGCTAATTAGCTCTCTATATATGAACTCCTTTCACTCTGACAACAAGCAGCCAGGACCTGATCTTATGCCCACTGTACAAGGAGCCGAGGCGGAGATATTCAATGACTTATGCATGTCTTAAGCAGTTTGTTTCCAGGCCCCACCCTGGACTGCTGTCCTGGGACACAGCCAATGTACAAATGTTATTTCTTGGAATTATCAAGCTCTTATGGGAATGTAATGTAAGCAAAGTACACTTTTATTCTCCATTGCTCAAAAACTTTATTTATTTCTGCTCTCTGAATGTGAAGATTTAGCACTGAATTCTTTTTCACTTAAAACAAAAAATGAATGCTTTAAATTTTCTATAACACTATGCTATACAATTATCTAATTAGTGTTAATGAGGAAAAGCACTTTATAAACTATAGTTAAAATTATTATCAAAACATCCAAGGAGAATTTGAATTCTTAGTTTTACCCCAAAGAAAAATAACAGCCTTCTAAACTGCTGTGATGCCCAATCACCTCCCGGTTATAACTAAAACACAAAAATATAAAGAAACAAACACATAGTAGAGTATTAAATATACCCATGGCAGCATGAAGATTTTGTTTTGTTTCTGGTACCAGGAACTGAACTCAGGCCCTCGAACTTGCCAGGAAGGTGCTGTGCTGTTTGGCTCAATCCTCGGCCCAGCATCCAGTTTATTTTTTAAATTGATTTTATTGGTACATTTTATATATATTTATGATCACATTCAACATTACCAGTACATGACACATCTTGATTCTCATTTATTTCCTGCCCCTCCCTACAATTCCCTGCCCCTATATACATAAGCTTTATTTCCTTTTTTTTTTTTTAAACCATCAAATGTTTTTCTTTCCCTTCTTTACAAGCCCCTACCTACTCTTCCAGCATTCACTTTTTGAGAAACTCAACTGGGCCTGTAAAGTCAGTGACTTGCCTCATGTATCCATGTCTTCATTTCTTCAGTGTGATTTCAAAACCTTTTTTTTTTTTTTTTAAAGACAGGGTCTCACCTTGTAATTTAGGCTGGCCCTGAACTCGCTATGCAGCCCAGGCTAGCCTCAAACTCAGCAATCCTTCTGCCTCTGGATTCCCAGTACTGGGATTACAGGTGTGAGTCACCATGCCATGCATTATGGTATAAGACCCTGAGCTTTCTAGGCAGACGCTGAGCTAAATCCTGGCCCCCGATAACCAATTTAATATAATTTATAGCATATTGCTAACGCATTTGGTCATTTTTGTTTCTTAAGTCCAAAATTAATTTAAGTCTAAAACATATCCATAACAAAATCAGACACATCAAAAGGAAAACACAATTTCTGCAGTTTACTATAGAATGTAACAAGGACAAATAATAAACCACAATCATAAATATCCAAACAAAACCAGACTCCAGTGTGTCTGCATCTTCAGCAGCAATGGACAATCTCCTCTTTTTTTATTTAAGTTTGATTTGCAATTGCACAACAGAAAAGAGGAAAGAGAGAGAGGCACAATCTTGGTCCACCAGAGAGCCCTGTGTGGCTAGGGAGCTCAAGGGACTGGATTCCAAATCAGGCACTTTGACCAGCACTGTTATGAAAAGGCTGTGAACTGGAAACGTATTTTGGTCATTAGTATGCAAATGAACCAACCAAGTGTCCCAATTTCCTTGGATAATTCCATTTATCTACATAGGAGAGCTCTGAGAACTAACCGATTATATATACATGATTTTGTACTTCACACACACACACACACACACACACACGCACACACACACACATGATGGAAGGCAAAAGCTCTCATTTGCAGAAGACAGCTTCCACCAGACAGGTCCACAATCCATGAAGACTCACCTTTGGGCTTCATCTTTTTGCTTTTCTAATTCTATGATCTTTCGTTCCTGTTCTTTCTGTTTTAATCGTTCAGCCTCTATGGACTTTTGCTTCTGGAGTTGCTGCTTATTATGAATTTCTCTTAGCTCCTAGAAATAATAAGACACAGTTTCTGTGAAGACATGAGGAGAGGGGCATGAACTATTGATTAGCATGCAACATTTCATGGTGGGGAAGCCAAGGGCACTTAGCAACAACACACCTACCATTTCTCATAATTTGTTTTACAAGGAACTTGCTAGTGGAGAAGCCGGTGACATTGTGGCCTGGCGGTCACAGCCAGTTTTAACACAAGATGATGCTCCAGAATAAAACCTCTCAGTTCTGATAATGAATTTGCACCAACCTCTACTGGCTTTCAAAATGACACACACCTCTCCTTAGGTTACCTCCATGAGAGGCTCACATTCTTCTTATGACAGGTATTACTTAAATGGGCATCTCTGTGCCATGCCCTCAATTCTCCCTCACTACAGAGTCTGTTTTTTTTAAAAATCCCAATTCTTCCAGAGCCTCTTACTAAATCCCCATGTGAGGCTGCTAGCTGCCTCAATCTAAACCAAGAGTCAGACTGGAAACAAAGACCTGTAACTTGCTTTGTTGTTTCTGAACCAGAGCCTTACTGCATACATAGCTCAGGCTAGCCTTGAACTCAGCGATCCTCCTGTCTCAGCCTCTCAAGGGCTAACGCTACAAGGATGCCACCACCACACCCACCAAAAAGCTCTAACTGGATGACTTCTGTGGATTTGATTTCCTCCTTTGATACCAACACCAGAAATAACTAATTTCCTTACGAGGCTGTGGAAAACAAAATGCATTCTTGAAGTACATGAATAAAATACATATCTAAAATATGTGAATCAGAGGTTTAACTACCTCAAAGTATGGAGACCAAGAAAATACTTATTGAGGGGAAATTCCTCGGATTCCCCAGGATGCAACAGTCACTAACAAATTCAGTCACTAACTCCTCTTACTTGGGTCAATGATAGATCAATGAGTCAAAGTGCTCCATACCTGCAGTGTATTTTGGAAATACAAAGCTCTGCCCTGTCTACTGTCCCCTTGTTCACTGGCAAGTGCAGACAAGCTTCTTCTAGGTCCTAAATTCCTACCTTTATGAACAGAAAAGATAAAATGATTGTCTATGGCAGGTCAGTGTTGAAAGGCACACACTATGGAAAACAGCTTCAAGGGTTAAACTTTTCCTACCAGACTGCTACGAGGATACAGTCTGAATGCATAAACAAGTTGTTTATAAGCTGTAAATGAGTTTGAGAGACTCTAAAAAGGGAGCAGTAAAATATAAAAGAAGTTCAACTTTACAACAGGAGAGTAGAGAGGGACAAAGTGGAGTCAGGGGAAAAACAGGAAGGAAAGAAGGGGCTTCATGGGGAACTCAGCAGATGACAATGGGAAGACCCCGGCAGGGCACAGCATGGGAAGGCACACATACACGGGAAGGCACACCATGGTGGGCTCTTCCATGGCAGCGGTCCAGACTCGGGAAAGGCCCCTAGGAGAGGAGCTGAGCTAGGGGTCAGGGAGAGGTGGCCATGGATGGGGACCAGCAAATACTGATGAAGCCACACGCTGACGTTTCAAGTCCTCAGTGAGAGATGAACTCCAGGTAAAAAGAATTCCATTATTCATTATCTCTCTCAGTGCCAAACTGTGGGCTGAGAAGCTTGTTTTATTGTGTTAAAAATTCAGCCATACTGGTTTTCTCTGTAACTTAGAATCAAGAATAAATAGCAATCTCTAGTAACATGAATCACAAAACTAGCTAATATCTGAGTTGGTATTTCAAGATAACTAGAATATATTACTGGGCTAATCTCTGCTAGGAGTAACTGCACTCTGGGCTCTAATTAGTATCTCCACACGAAAGGGGCAGCAGTGGACTGACACTTAATCAAACTCTAAGTGTCCTAAAGGAGGGAAAAGAGAGCTGAATGCCAGCAGGTACACAGGGATGCCCTCCTCAGCCACCACTGGCCCAATGGCAGAGACCCCTTAAAGAAAGCAGAAGTTGAAAATACAATGTGCACTTTTTCTTATTTAAAATTTCATCTGCAATAGTATGCAATTCTGAATAGGGTTCAAAAGGTCCTGAACTTTTCTGTGGTACTCTAGACTGAGTTGTATCTCTAGCCCTTTTTAAAGATATGATTTCATTAAGTCCCCCAGGCGGGGCCTGAATTTACAATTTCCTGCCTCAGCCTTCCAGAGGGCTAGGATTACAAAGGTGTAGGACCAGCCCCAGTTTGCATATTTCTTTTCTATACTCAACTATAGTAACTGGGTGTAGATTAGTAGATCACCAATTAGTAGATATAGTGAAGTCAGATGGAAATAAAAACTTGGTAGGAAGGACTATAAAAACAGGAAATGAATTTTACAAATCAAAAGGAAAAAAATCATGCCCATCAGACAATTTCAAAACATTTCAGAATTTTTTTATTTTTTAAAAACAATTTTTAAATGCACCAAATACACGATGAAATATACATCAAGAAACAAAATTTCTTTTTGAGGATATAAGCAAGATGGAATATGCTGAATCTATCTTTGGAACTATCTGGATAGTTACAGTTTCAAGTACCTCCAAAGAAATGGAGCTTGCAGGAGCCATAAAATAACAGATGTCAAAGGAGCTAACAGAAGGCTCTGGCAGCTTTAGATCCAGATCTGAAGACTGGAAAGATTTTCTATCACTCCCTTCATTGAAATCCAACACTGCTGAGATACAGTTTTAAGGAAATCGAGGTGACCTCAGTGAGCCTGGCAGGCATTCTACGGTTTGGTTGTCCTTAGTCTTGTGAATGTAAGATGGTGTGAAGCAACAGAAGCAGAACACTTACTATTCTAAGATGATAATGTTTTAAAAGATGTTGAAATGCATACTAAAAACTAGTGAATGGCCGTCGCCTTTGCTAGAACAAAGCCCATGTGGAACACCAAGTCCTTTTACACCGGGTGGCAGATGGCCGTGCTATTCTCTTGTTCCTTTTCAATACTATTAGAGGCTCAAGTCCAATTAGTTATTCAAAGCACCCTTTCAGTTCCCTCAGGAGCAAATATTTCAAGGTGACAAACGTGGGGTCATTAAATTGTTTATTTACCTAAGAAACTGGTAAACTATTGAGATGAATAGTTGATAAAAACTTCACTGTATCAAATGCTATCATCTTTTCCCAGGGAGAAACCTAGGTAAAGTGTTTCTGAAAATCCTATTAAATGCACACACATGTACTTTGTCACAGTCATTTTTCTATTAGAGAGAGACAGAGAACAAATGAATCAAAAGTCAGTATCTCCTCTGTGGCTCTAAAACATTTTTTTCTT
>PVIR01046504.1:0-10184 GCA_004026965.1 Petromus typicus
TATACTTTTCCAGTGTTAAATTTCACATTTTGAAAAAACTCTGCTTGGTTGTGATGTATTCCCTTTTACTGCGATCTCTGGAGCTGAGTTACTAATACTTTGTTCACTGTTTTTTGATTTTTTTATATGTCAGGGTCGAACTCAGGACCTCATGCTTGCCAGGCAGGAGCGAAATCCCCAGCCACGTCACTAATACTTTCTTCAGGAGTTTTGCACCTGTCCTCATGGGAAAGAATTCATTGATGTCCTTGGTAGGCTTTGATATCAAGGTGAAATTGACCTAACCAGACTGGAAAACATTCCACTGCTTTCTACTTTGACAGTGTGTGGGATTTTTTTTTTTTTTTTTTTTTGAGAGTGTCTCACTTTGCAGTTCAGGCTGGCCCTGAGCTCAGCCTCAAATTCACATCACAGCAATCCTCCTGCCTCTGCCTCCCGAGTGCTGGGATTACAGGCGTGAGCCACCACGCCTGGCACTGTGGTATGTGGTACTGGTTGCTGCTGGGCAAGAGTCTCCACACCAGTATTGTATGTGGCTACCGGTATTGTATGTGGCTACCGGGGAATCGAACCTGGGCCCTTGCGCTTGTAAGACAGGTGCCAGAACCACCGAGCTAAATCACTGGCCCGGGATTTCTCACTATTTAGTCCTTAAATACATACTTGGAAGTATTCTCCAATGAGAACCTGGGTTACAGACTTTCATGGTTTGCTGGTTTCAGATTAATTCAATTCAGATTGTCCAACTCCTAGTTCTTTTGGTTCAGTATCATGTATTTTTCTATGGACTTACCTATTTTGCTTTGAATATCCACATTCACTGGAATAGTTATTCATAACAATCTTTTTATCCTAATATCTGTAGTGGTGACAACTTTTTTTTAATCCCCAATATGGGTAATTTTAGCTTTCCCTCTTTTTTATTGATCAGTCTTGTCAGAGTTTCATAAATTTTATTAGTTTTTTTCAAAGAACTTCCTTTTTAGCTTTCCCCATTTTTTACATTGTATGTTTGTTTTCTATTTCATTGGTTTCTGGATCTTGAAAAATATATTATGTTCTCTTTACTAAACTCTTTGTAGTTTGATATGTTTGTTTTCCCTTAAATTCTTGAGGTCTATTCTTAAATTGATTTCAACCCTTCTAATATACATATTTAGGCTATATCATTACAAAGTCTTTATAAAATATTCTATATATATTTATGTATATATATATATGTATATATATATACACACATATATAATTCTCTTTTTAAAGTTTATTTTCTGAGACAACCTTACTATGTAGCCTAGTAAGGCTGGACTGTAACTCGTGGCGGTCTCCTCAAGTGCTGGGATTACAGGCGTGCAGCACCATACCCAGTTTACTTACTATATTTTGAAGTCACATTATTTGGTGAATAAAATTTCAACATTGTTATACTTTCTTAGTAAATTTATTTTTGTAGTACTAGGGATTGAACTCGGGCCTTTGTGCTTAGAAGGTAGGTGTGGTACCACTTGAACTAAATCCTCGGCTCTTCCTAGTAAATTTAAATTCTATCCTTAAGTTTTAAAGAAAACTTCTTTATCTCCTGTGATATTTTCATAAGCTTTGTTTATTTGAGACAGGCTCTCACTATGTAGTTTAGGCTGTCTTTAAACTCACTGCGTAGACTAGGCTGGCCTCAGACTAGTAATCCTCTTGCCTCAGCCCCCGAGTGCTGGGATTACAAGTGTGTTCTGGCTTCCTTTCCAGGTGTGTGCTGGCTTCCTTTCTTCTGTGTTTTTTTTGTTTTTTTGTTTTTGTATTAGGAATCAGACTCAGGACCTTGCAATTGTGAGGCAGACACAATGCCACAGAGCTAAATCTCTGACTCTTCTGTTTTGTTGAGACAAGTTCTCACTATGTAGTCTAGGCTACATCAAACTCAACTGTCCTGCCTCAGCCGCCTGAGTGCTCGAATTATAAGTGTGTGCCACCATGCCTGACTTATAAACTTTATTTTGGTTGACATAAAGCTAGTAGGCAGGAATACATGCCTGGGCCCAGTTTCCCAGTAAAACACACACACACACACACACACACACACACACACACACAACCAGGACAAAGATACAGGAGGCTTGTGTTAACCCACAGTAAAGTTGGTGTATGAATATTAATAGCCCACAAAATCAATATAAAGCCAGAGATGAAATTATTACAAGACAGAAAGAGATTCTCTTCATAATGATAGAAGATAAACTTACTGGGAGGATATAACACCAGAAGAAAATAAAACATAGGTGACATTTGGAGGATATTAGAGAACTTAACCATTATTCTGCAAACAGATAAACATAAAAGGGGTGCCCAAACATTTATACTACCTTTTAATATGAGCTTAATCTGAGGGCAATTAGCAGATATGGAAATTTCTTCTTTATAAAATAATTCCAGCTCATTAATGCAGGAAGATTGATACCTTAGAATAACTACTTTTACAAATTCCCAAAAAACTAGACTGCTGGGCATAGTGGCGCACACCTGTGACTCCAGCTACTCAGATCATGAGTTTGAAGCCAGCACGGGTAACGTAGTGAGACCCTGTCTTGAAATACAATTTAAAAAGAGTTGGGGTTATAGCAGCCTCCTGTTCAGCTGGAGTTACAGGTGTGCAATCTAGCTTTTTCGAAGAACTTTCCATATCCACTTAGTCAGGGTTTGCAAGGGAATAGATTTGATACCAGACACATAAGTTACAGGGTTATATTATAATATTCACCCAAAAAGTCCAACCCAAAGGAGTGCAAGAGATCTGTCCAAATGCAGGGGACCTGAATCACCCAGCCGAGGGCCTGGATCCCACAGCGGTGTCCTGCACAAGTGCAGCTGAAGGCCTGGAGCCCACGGAAATGTGTCACATGCGTCTGTGCGGACAGTCTGAGGCCCGAAGCCCAGCGGTGGAAGCTCGAGGGTCTGCCCACCAGGCTGGGGCATCTGAATAGGAACCAGGAAATGACAAGCAAGGCGAAGACCAGAGCTGTCCCCGCGAGAACAGCAGCCCTCCTGGTGATAACGCGGACCCGAGTGCCTCTGACCACAGGGACTGCTGGGTCTGCAGCGGGTAACCAGCACAGCAAGCTTCTCCAGGACAATCGGCAGCACCTCTGCCTCTCCAGGTCTTTTTATGCCACTGGCAACAGTGGTCAGGTGGATCGCGCCTGGAAGCACCCTGACTCAGTTCAGCTGGACATTCCCAGTGCCCATTATTAATCCTCCACGTCCGCTAATTACCCTGAGACTGAGTTCACAGGAAACAGTAGGGTAAATGTGTGGGTCTCCCATAGTTCAACAGTGGACTCTACCTCAATTTGTCCTTTGGACATGGGCCCCATTTCCCCTACAAGCTGACTTACTGTCGGTATGGAAGGAACTGGTATCTCTGCCCATACACTCCCTACCCTACACATATCACCTGCCCTGTACCCACATCCCACACCACAGCAGCCCCCTTGGGGCACAGTGGTTGCAACCAAAGAGCCTATATTCATACTTCCCATCAAACATGCACTGCTTTTCTATTTTCAGATAAATATTGGGAATTTTTTTTTAAGGTGTTTTGAGACAGGGTCTCACTTTGTAGTTCAGGCTGGCCCTGAGCTCAGCCTCCAACTCACATCACAGCAATCCTCCTGCCTCTGCCTCCTAAGTGCTGGGATTACAGGTGTGAGCCACCACACTTCTGGCACTGTGGTGTGTGGTACTGGTTGCTTCTGGGAGTGAGTCTCCATGCCTAATATGGTATGTGGTTACCGGGGATCAAACCCGGATCCTTGCGCTTGCAAGCCAGGCGCTGGAACCACTGAGCTGAATCCCCGGCCTTGGGAAATCTTAAAAAAATTATTGAGAAGAAGAGTTGAGAAGGGTCAGTGGCCCTTCTCACACTGCTTACTTTTGCCCATGTCTTCACCAAGTACCTCCATCTGCAAAAGCCTGGGGTCATTTGAGGCCTGTGCTATGGCCTCGTCCTCTAAACTGCATCTTCTGAGGGCCGGGACGGTGCTCAGTGTGCTTCCCCTGTCCGGCAAGTGCAAGGTCCTGAGTTCAATTTTGGGTACCAACAAAATGTACAAGAAATGCATCTTCTGTTTTCTTTTTGCTTTTTTGGAATGGTAGATTTTTAAATGACCCAAGAGAGGGACTATGATTGAGCTTTATCCCTTGATAGTGATGGGCACAAGAACTTGGTCACACAGCTGGTGCCCAAGAGTGGAGGTAGTGCTAGTCTTCTGTAACTTCACGTTAGCGCAGGCTCTCCTTTGCCACCAGAGTTTTCCAAATTGACAGATAAAGTCATATGTATTTGGGCCAGGGATTTAGCTCAGTGGTTCCGGTGCCTGTCTTGCAAGCGCAAGGACCAGGGTTCAATTCCCGGTAACCACATACAATACTGGGTGTGGAGACTCACGCCCAGCAATAATGAGCACCACACACCACAGTGCCAGGCGTGGTGGCTCATGCCTATAATCCCAGCACTCGGGAGGCAGAGGCAGGAGGATTGCTGTGATGTGAGTTTAAGGCTGAGCCCAGGGCCAGCCTGAAATACAAAGTGAGACGCTGTCTCAAAAAAAAAAAAAAAGTCATATGTATTCACTGGTGCAGCCCAATGTGTTGAAGTCTTTATTTGTGGTGGGATGATTAAATCTAGCATTAAAATAAAACATATGTACTACCTCACAGTTACTAGTTCTTGGTGAGAACACTTAGCAACTATCTTCTCTCTTTTCCATGCAGAAAAGCATTCATTGGTACATTAAGGGCAACACTCATCATAGGGAATTTGCACCTCTACCCGATACCTCCCCTCTCCTGAGTCTCCTCTCCAAACATGCAAAAGCTCTGTTTCCGTTTTTCCTTCTATTTTCACTTTTCTTCTTGTCCGTTTCTTCTTTTCTCCCTCCCTCCTCCCTTGTTCTCTTTCCCAATTAAACATTTTCTTCCCATTTTCCAATATCCATTACACACTTCAGTCCTTATTTCCATTTTTGGTTTCTCATACCAGCAAATTAACGTAGTATTTAAACATGTGTGTCTGATTTATTTCACTTGAGTATGGTCTATCCATTTAGCTATATTTGAGGTTCATCATTATTTGTGGCAGAGTAGTACTCCATAGTATTAAAAAAAAAACCCACATCTTTTTTTGTTTGTGGGTACCGGGGATCAAATTCAGGACCTCACACTTGCCAGGTGGTTGCTATGCTACTGAGCTACATCCCCGGCCCAACCCATATCTTCTTTATTCCCTTTGTCTGTTGATGAGCATTTGACATAATATTGTTCCCAAAATTAAGTGTTGCAAACTCATTAACATCCATTCTCTTAGTGATTTTCAAGAATGTAATACTTGGTTGTTAACTCTTGTCACTAGGTTGTGCCACAGATTACAGAAAAAATTATTCTCCTGCCTGAAATGGTCACCAAATTGGACAAACACAGAAGCAATGCTTTTAAGATGTTGGAGCCACACAGCCAGACAGACACCAATGGCTTCAAGATGGGAAAATAACTGATGTGAACTCCGACTGACTCAGCTTCCTGTCTGTGAAGAGCTTCCAGCTCAGAGTGCAGGGGATGCGCAGGCGCGGGCTGGGAGGGCTGCAGTCCGGGCGGTAAAAGAAAGACTCCAAAAGGAGAGAAAAGCAGGAAAACGAGGAGCAGGAAACAAAATTGCACCGCAAAAGACACGGCTCACAGAATTAGTTGAAAAGGACATTAAAGCAGTTCACTGGTACCGATAGTCAGTGATACATTATAGGCAAAAAAATAATAATAATAAAAATTAAAAGGTGACTATTAGTATGAAAAGATAGCATTAAAATTACCCACAAAGAAGAAGAGAGAAGAAATGAAAGAATCATAAACGGGGAGCCCTGCAGCACTTAACAGTGCTAAAGTGTCATTCTTCCCTAAGTCGAGGTCTAGACTTGGTGTAATTGTGCGCTGGGATCTTCGTTGTCCTTTAGGGCTTCAGCTCATCCCTCCCACTGTTAGATCTCTATTAAATTCTTCCTCCTCTTTGGAAATCCTGGATTAAAGACTGAGTGAAGCAACAGTCCTGGGACAAGCCCCAGGAGGAGGCTTCTGAGGGAGGCTGCAGCCCACGCGGTGAGCTCAGAGGCAGCTTGGACTCCCTCCCTACCTGGGCACGCGCGGTCCGCCCCACACGCAGCGCCCGGACCCTCTCCCGGCCCGCTGGGGACCGGAGCGCAGCGCCTCCTCTCACCGCGAGGTGGCGGGGTCGCGTTACCAGCCGGAGAGGCGCGAGCCGGGCTCAGCGCTGGGTTCAGTATGGACCGAGTCGTGTCGGATCTGGGACCAGCCGTCTCCAGCTGGGCCAACCGAACTCCAACGCTGCCCGAGCCACCAGGAAATGAAGAGAGCCGCTGCTGGTGAAGCATGATTTTTATTTGAATTTTTTGAGACAAAGTCTCGCTTGTAATTCAGGCTGGTCCTGAACATAGCCTCGATCTCAGCAATCCTCCTGCCTCTGCCTGGGGTTCCAGGCGTGAGCCACCACGCCCGGGACTGTGGTATGTGGTACTGATTGCTGATGACCGGGGTTTGAACCCGGGACCTTGAGCTTGCAAGGCAGGTGCCAGAAGCACCGAGCTAAATCCCTGGCCCTGAAGCATGATTTTTTTTTAATATGTGGACTGGTGACACCATGACACTCTTCTCAGAATAATGGTTTTTTCAGTGTGGAAATTAGGAATAAATTAGAAGATACAGTGATTTGGAAAAGGACGAGCACAAGCAGCTTCGTGAGATCACTAGAGCCATCGTACTATGACATGAAAATCCCTCCATTTCCGTTGTCACTGCCAGCACCGCTATGGGTTCTATCTGTTTAGGTACTAGGGATCAGACCCAAGGCCTTTACCCTACATACATCCCCAGCTCTTTCTTAAACTTTCTTTTTTAATTTTTGAGACAGTAGCTCAGGCTGGCCCTGAGCTCACTATGTAGCCCAGGCCAGCCTCGAACTCACAGCAGTCCTTCTGCCTCTGCTTCCCGAGTGCTGCGATGACAGGTGTGAGCTACCACGTCCAGCACTGTGGTATATGGTTACCAGGAATCAGACTTGGGACCTTGTGCTTGACAGGCAGATGCCAGAGCCACTGAGCTAATACTCAGTCCTCTTTTTTTAAACTTTTGAGACAGGGTTTGCTATGTCACAGAGTTGTCCAGGCTGGGCCTGAATTTGAATCCTCCGGTTCCAGCCTCCCAGAGCACTAGGACTGGAGGCTTCCGTCACTACCTGCCCCTCTTTCTTTTTTCTTGTGGTTGACTGAACACAGGTCCTCTGTGTTGAGCTGCATTCCCAGCCCTTAAAAAATAAAGTTTTAAATTTTGAGACAAGATCTTAGTAGATGGCCCAGGCGGGGCTTAAACTTGTGATTCTTCTGCCTCAGCCTCCCAGAGCTCTGAGATTACAGATGTGCACCACCCCCTCGGACAACCAAGGGTACCACTATGGTTTATTTGTTGCTTCCATTAGTAACAGAACAAAAGCCCAACTATCACTTAGAGGTGAGTGAGAATGAAGATTTTTTTTCCCCATTCTGGTTCAGAAAGGGACTTTATGAATTCTGTCTTTGGCCCAAGGTTAAGAGACCCTCAGTGGGGCCGGGGAGTTAGCTCAGTGGTTCCGGCGCCTGTCTTGCAAGCTCAAGGGCCCGGTTTCGATCCCTGGTAACCACATACAATACTGGATGTGGAGACTCACGCCCAGCAGCAACCAGAACCACATACCACAGTGCCGGGCGTGGTGATTCACACCTGTAATCCCAGCACTCGGGAGGCAGAGGCAGGAGGATTGCTGTGATGTGAGTTGGAGGCTGAGCTCAGGGCCAGCCTGAACCACAAAGCGAGACCCTGTCTCAAAAAACCTTAAAAAAAAGAAAGAAAAAGAAACCCTCAGTGATCAAACAAATGACACAAAAGAAACACAATCCAAGCCCAGGAGACTTGGCCGTCAGCTCTGCCCAGGCCTGTCCATCTCCTGGCTCTGCCGTGACCTTTATCAAAAGTCAATTCTACTGGTCCACCTTTGCCATACATAATGATCTCATTCATCCTAGGGAATTTGTCTCTGTACTTAATATATTTTGATTCTTCTCTTTTTCCTCATTCTCTTTCCTTCCCACCAAATTTCCTTCTCCTCCTCATTTACAAAGGCTTTGTTTCCATTTTTTCTCTTAAAGTTATGCCCAAACGTGTATCCAGTTAGCTAGGAAAGTCTCAGGTTTATCCTTCTTTATGGCAATGCGGTGTTCCATTGTATATGAGAACTACACTGTGTTTCACTGATGGGATATAGGATGTTTCCAAGATTTATCTATTAGAAATCATGCTGCTATAAACATGGGTGCATGGATATTGTTGTGTTATGACGCTTGTAACTTTTTCAGGAAGACATCAAGCAGGGGAATAGTGGGTCAGACAGAACTCTTAGTTTCAGTTTCTTAAGGCATCTGCACCTGACTCCACAGTGGTTGCCCCGGTCTACACGTCCACCAACAGTGGGGAAGGGTTCCTTTCTCCCCGCAGACCTGTCAGCATTTATTAGTTGATAGCAGCCATTCTTTCTGGAGTGAGATGAAATCTCAGTGTTGTTTTCATCGGATTTCTTGAATGAATTGTGTGGATTTTTTCACATATTTATTTGCTGTTTGTACTTCTTCATTTGAGAAGTATCTATTCATTTCAGACGCCTGTTTTGGGACTGGGTCTTAAATGTGGGGGGTCTGCCTTGACCTTACAAAGCTGGTGGCCTGGCTAGGTGGCTGGTGAGGGGCTGGTCCTGTGGTGTGGGCCAGGCTAGGTCATGCAAGTCTGGGGGATAACTCGGAGGGGCCTGGCAAGGGAGGGAGCCCAAGGCAGGCCACTGGGTCTCCAGGGCCTCCCTAGGACCCACTGAACACAGTGGAGCCTCCTGGGTCTCCGCAGGGAGAGGGCGCCCCAGTGCCAAGGCCCCGTGCAATGTGCTGGGCTCGCAAGAAACAGAGCGAAGCCAAGGAGTCAGGGAAGGGAAGCGGGAAGGAGCGAGTGCACGGGAGCGGCCGTTCTGCTGTGTGATGTGTCTGAGCAGGGAAGTGGTGCAGTCTGACTTCAGTTCTGACCCTGGTGACCCAGCCTTGGTTTGCAGCTGCTAGCTCTGCTCCACGCTGGTGGTGAATTAGCCACTCTGACGGGAAGCCCAGGCCACTGCAGAGAACCAGCTGAGGGGTATGCATGAGAAAAGGCCACCACAGTAAGCTGCGCAGGAGCTAATGACGGCTTTGACCAGGTGGGCAGCCATGGAGATGGTGCCGAATGGAGGAATGGAACTAGGCCTTCCATTCTGAGAGGAAGTGAAGCTGTCTCTCAGATGCCGACTGCCCGTGAGCAGTCCTGGCCCCTGTGCCCTGTCCCTCTGCCCATTGCAGCCTGGCACACCCAGACTGATCGAAGACAGCCTGGCCCAGTGCCTCTTCCATCCAGACCCAGCTCCTGAGAGTCCTGCCAGCGCCTTCCCGTCCCCAGCAGAAGCCCGGTGTTTATCGGTTGTATTTCATGTGATCTCTTGGGCTCAGGGTGTACAGGGAGAGTGTGTGAGGCACAGTCTGTTGGTGTTGAACCCTCTAAATGCTGTCTACTACTTTTTCCTTGGACAGGATGATCGGTGGCATATTTTGTGAAATGAAGATGCAGGGCAGAGCCCTTGTCCAAAAAATGAGTCAGAACTTCAGGACAGTGATGGCCAGGCATTAAGCCGAGCACTGGCCCCTTGTGACTGACTGCACGGGACACACACTAGCGCTGAAACATGTCACACAGTGGCTTCTGGATCCCAGGGAGGCACGTGTAGCAGATCCCCATCTGCAGCTTCTGTTCCTTCCCTCCAACTGGAAGTGTCATTTATCTAATGAAGCCTCCTAGACCCTTCTGGGTGACCTGGAAACCTGGGTCAGTTGAGTGGTGAAGAAAAGCTGGCACAGTAGGGTGGAGGGGGCTGCTACACGGCCTGGGGACCCAGCCAGAGAAGGCAATGGGTGAAAGGCCCGGCAGGCATTGCAGCACCAAATTACCTGTCAGCACCTCCGCTCTGAGCTCACCTGGGCAGCTGTGGTTACCAACAGGGATGCACATGCCACAGGTGTGCAGCAACGGGG
>PVIR01046505.1:0-10225 GCA_004026965.1 Petromus typicus
ATCACAATCCTCCTGCCTCTGCCTCCCGAGTGCTGGGATTACAGGCGTGAGCCACCACGCCCAGCACTGTGGTATGTGGTACTGGTTGCTGCTGGGTGTGGGTCTCCACACCCAGTATTGTTATGTGGTTACCGGGGAATCGAACCCGGGTCCTTGCGCTTGCAAGACAGGCGCCGGAACCACTGAGCTAACTCCCCAGACCCTGAGTTCAAATCTTTTGTCTCTTCCCTCAACAATTTCATTACCTGAAAGATGCATGATATACTTAATTCATCTTCTTGCCATGTACAAAGTGAAAAGGAATTTATGCCAGTCAAACTCTTGACTTGTTTTCTCCTCCTCCTCTTTGCCACCCCCTCCTGGATGCCATAATGTGAGCAGCTCTGGACCACTATGTACTCCCTATCCTGGCCTCTGATCTCACCAGTCCCAAATTGATGTGCCTAAATAATCAGGGACTGAAATTTCTGAAACCATGAGTCAAAATAAATCTTTCTTCCCTTTAAGCTGTTTATCTTAAGGTATTTTGTTACAGCAATGGAAAGCTAACTAACATATACCCAAAGTTTCCAAACAGGACAATCTGAGTGTCCATTACAGATGAATGTACCAACAAAACACAGCACTGACATAATGGAGTATTACTCCACCTTTAGAAAGAATGAACTTGTGATACCTGCTTAAAATATGAATAGATCCTTTAAGCTAAGGGGAAAGAATCTAGACACAAAAGGTCCAACAGTATAATTCTATTTATGTGAATCATCTAGATTGGACAAATCTGTGGGGATTCACAATAGGATACAGGTTACTGGAGGCTGAGGTGGGGGTAATCAATATTGTTTAATGTTACAGAGTCTCTGGGGTGGTGACAAGGCTTTGGAAAGGTTAAGAGATGGTTACAAAACACAATGAATATATTAGTACTATTGAATTGTATACTTATAGACAGTTACAAATGTTAAATTCTACATTACATGTTATTAAAAACTTATAGAAAAAATTAAACAAATTTGTGCAATAATATTAACATTTAAACTCAGTAATGTATAAAACTTGCACTCTAGGAGCAGTCCTTTGTGTGCAGGCATAACTGCTGCTCCACAGTGCTCCAGACCTGAGCGCTCACTTGACCAGCATAAGAGAAGCTCATGGAAACCACATCTGCATGTCTGCCCACACTGGCTAAGTGCCGCTGCTACATGGGACGTTCTCTGTGTACAGGCCTGGCTGCCATTCCATAGCGCTCTGTTCCTGAGTTTGTGTCTGACCAGCATGGAAATAGAAGCCTGCAGAAACTGTTAATCTACTTGTCTGCCCATGCTGAGTAATTACTGCTGTTGAGAGGGCAGTTAAAGGTATCAGAATAGTAACTGCCAAAGCTTGTCATTTCCTGTGCTCTTTGATATTGTTGATCATACTGATTGTATTATGTCAACCAAGGTAATATCACTGTTCTGTTCAAATACTTTTCATGGCATGCCAGAACTGAGATCACTTAAGGGTCTTTAAAGACCCAAGGAAGGCAATCCAGAAGTAGCCATCTAAGGGTTCCAAACATTAAGAGAAAGAGACTCGCATTAAACATTGCTCAGACAGCAAGCCAGGAATTAGACCAAAATCATCATCACCAACAACAACAAAATAAAGATAAGAAAAAATTCAAAAAATCCGGACACAAAGATCATCACAAGGTAAACCAGGAAAAATGAGAACAGAGTAAACTGAAGCTCAAACACCAGGATTCTCTGAACTAGTATCAAATAAGGATCTTGTAAAATGGAAATCAGAAATAATCTGTTAGATAAAACCAGAGAAAGTGTCCATAATGGAAGATATGATTAACAACACTACAGAAGAGATCAGGAACCTGATAGAATCTCAGGTTACCAAAGTAATGGAATCTGCTAAACAGCTTCAAAGAGATTTCCAGGAGATTAAAAATTCCAAAGAAAGTTTGAAATAATAGGTTGAATAAATGTGAAAACCGAGTATCAGACAGAAGTTTGGATTGCAGCCAGTAAACAGGAAAGGAATAATTTGCAGAAAACAGGATGGGACCATGAGAAATCTAGTAAGCGGCTGCTAGATGATACAAAGAAGAATGACATAAGACTGAATGAAATCAGTGAAGAAACAGGGACCAGTGCAAAAAATACAAAAAAAAAAAAAAAAAAATTGTTCACAGATGTAATTGCAGAAAATTTCATAGGAAAAGGAAAATTTGATATGCAGCTAAATGAGGCATATAGCACTTCAACTGGCTGTGGTATAAGAAAATCTACACGTAGGCATGTAATTATCAAGGTTCCAGAAATCCAACAGGGGAATGAAATATTGAAAGCAGTTAGAGAAAAGAAACAAATCATATACAAAGGAAAACCAATCAGAATCACAGCAGACTTCTCAGTGCAAACACTCAAGTCAAGGAGAGCCTTGAGGAGTGGAGTAGTAGTGAAGTATATTTCAAACACTAAAGAAAACAACCTCAAACCTGCATTGATGCATTCTGCAAAATAATCCTTAAAACTTGATAAGGAAATAAAATACTTCCAAGATAAAATTTCATGAGTACAAAACTGGCATTGGAAAAAATTCTAAACAATATCCTACAGAAAAACAATGAGTGTCACAATCGCATGAGACCCATCAGAGTGAACTCATTGGACAAGGCAAGAAACTAAAGGGGGAAAAGCAAAAAATGAAAGAGCTAAGAACAGGAAAACATCATGGCAGGGAGGTATCAGTACCTATCAGTTATAAATGCTGATGTCAGGGGCCTCAATGCACCAATTAAAGATACAGACTGGCACAACAGATTAAGAAGCAGATCCAACAATATGCTGTATACAAGAAACATGCCTAATTCAGAAAAAAAAAAAAAAATCCATGGACTGAAAGTAAAAGGTTGGAAAACAAGTCTCTATGTAATGGGAAACCATGAAAAAGGAGGAGTGGCTATCTTATTTGCAGACACAGCACATTTCAAACCAAAACTGATTAAGAGAGATAAAGAACGATACTACAACCTTGTACAGGGAACAATCCAAGAGGAAGAGATGACATTCATAAATATTTATGCACCAAATTCTAGTGAACCCAACTATATAATACAAATATTAAAAGACATGAAAAGCCAAATAAGCACTAATACAATAGCAGTAGGGAACCTCAATACTCTACTGTCACAGATACACAGATTGACTGGACAAAATTTGATAATGAAATACTTTAACTGGGCCAAACTTTTGAACAAATGAACTTAATAGATGTCTCCATAGAGTATTTCACCTCACAAAATCAGAATCTACATTCTTCTCAGCTGCTCAGGGATCATTCTCCAAAACAGACCACATGCTTGTTCATAGAATATGCTTAAGTAAATGTAAAGGAACTGAAGTTATCCTCTGTAAATTGTCAAGATCATAGCACCCTGAAACTGTAGCTCAATAGCAAAAGAAATTCCAAGAACCCTCACAAACACATGTAATTTAAACACTCTCCTAAGCAAACAATGAGTCAACAGATGAAATTAAAGAAGAAATTAAATGGTTTCTACAATTAAA
The DNA here is from genome assembly GCA_004026965.1 of Petromus typicus. Taxonomy (NCBI): domain Eukaryota; kingdom Metazoa; phylum Chordata; class Mammalia; order Rodentia; family Petromuridae; genus Petromus; species Petromus typicus. Next base: position 3,567 of record PVIR01046505.1, read on the forward strand.
TGATAATACCAATAAAACATAAAGGAATCTATGGGACACAAAGCAGTTCTTCAAGGGAAAGTCATAACAGTGAATGCCTACACTAGGAAAACAGAGAGAACTCAAATAAACAACCTAATGCTGAATATCAAACTACTCCAAAAAGAGAGGCAAGATAAACCCAAAGCTCATACAAGGGAGGAAATTATAAGGATTAGAGCAAAAATTAATGCAATGGAAACTAAGATGATACAAAAAAAAAATCAAATAAAGAGTTGTTTTTTGAAAGAATAAATAAAACTGACAAACCCTTAGCTAATCTTATCAAGAAAAGGAAAGAAAAGGCTCAAATCCATGTAATAAGGAAAGAAAAAGGAGAAATCACCACAGATCCAGCAGAAAAATGGAAGATAACAAATACCTACTTTGGAAATCTGTATTCCAATAAGATGGAAAACACAGAAGAAATGGATAGATTCCTAGACACATTATGAACTTCCAAAGTTGAATGAAGAAGATATGAAAATGGTAAATATCCCAATATCAATATGTGATATTAAAAATGAAATTAAAAACCAATTGACAAAAAAAAAAAAAAAAAAAAAAAAGCTTGGGCCCTGATGACTTTACTGCTGAATTCTAGAAGACTTTCAGAAAAGAGGTAATGCCACTACTCCTCAAACTCTTAATGAAACTGAAAGGGAAGCAATACTCCCAATTCCATTCCTGGAAGCAACCATTACATTGATTCCAAAAGCAGAGAAAGATCCATCCAAAAAAAGAGAACTACAGGCCAATATTCCTAATGATACTCAATAAGGTACTGGCAAACACAATACAATGGATCATCAAGGTGATTGACCGTGACCAAGTTGGATTCATCCCAGGGATGCAAGGATGGTTCAATGTATGTAAATCAATAATAATACACCACATTAACAGACTCAAGTACAAAAAACAAATGGTAATCTCAATAGATGCAGAAAAGCATTTGCTAAAATCCAATACCCTTTCATGATAAAACCCTACAGAAAATTGGAATAAATGGCCTTTATCTCAAACTGATAAAAGCTATTTATGAGAAATCAACAGCCAGCATCAAGATGGCTAAATGGTCAAAAATTGAAATATTTTATGCTAAGATTGGGAACAAGACAAGGATGTCCACTATTACCACTCATGTTCAATACTGTGCTGGAAACACTAGCCATGGCAATTAGACAAGAGAAAGAAATAAAAGGAATAAAGATAAGTAAGGAAGAAGTTAAACTGTCATCATCTGCTGGTGATATGATACTCTATAAAGATCCTAAAAACTCAGCCAAAAGACTGTTACATTTAATTGCCAGATTTAGTAGTGTAGCTGGACAGAAGGTCAATACTCAAAAATCAATAGCCTTGTATACATGAACAACCAACTCACTGAAAGAAATCAGGGAATCAATTCCTTTCACAATAGCATCCAAAAAAATGAAATATCTAGGAATTTATCTAACAAAGGAGGTGAAAGGTCTCTACTCTGAAAAATACAGTGTTCTGAAAAGGGAGATTGAACAGGATATCAGAAAATGGAAAGGCATCCCTGGTTTCTGGGCAGGAAGAACCAAAACCATCAAAATGGCCATTATGCCATTATATATAACTACTATATAGATTCAATGCAATCCCACTGAAATCCCAACAGTATATCTCATAGAGCTAGAGAAAATAATCCAAAAATTCATCTGGAACCACAAGAGAATTAGAATTAGCAAAAGCAATCTTTGGCAACAAGAACATGGCAGGGGGTATCAATCCCCAACCTGAAACTACACTACAAAGCCACTGTGATAAAACAGCATGATATTGGCAAAGAAAAAGACCCAAGGATCAGTGGAACAGACTAAGAAGATGTGGAAACAACCTCTGATATCCTACTTCATCTTTGTCAAAGGAGCCAAACACCCTCAATGGAAGGAAGACAGCCTCTTTAACAAACGGTGTGGGAAAAACCTGGGTTTCAATCTGCCAAAGACTAAAACTAGATCAATCTCTTTCACCACACACCAAACTAAAATCAAAGTGGATTAGAGATATAATATTATATTAAAGGGCCAGTGAGTTAGCTCAGTGGTTCCGGCGCCTGTCTTGCAAGCGCAAGGGCCCGGATTTGATTCCCCGGTAACCACATACAATACTGGGTGTGGAGATTCACCCCAGGAGCAACCAGTACCACATACGACAGTGCCGGGCATGGTGGCTCACACCTGTAATCCCAGCACTTGGGAGGCAGAGGCAGGAGGATTGCTGTGATGTGAGTTTGAGGCTGAGCTCAGGGCCAGCCTGAATCATAAAAGTGAGACCCTGTCTCAAAAAAAAAAAAAAAAATTATATTAAAATAGAAACACTAAACCTGCTGCAGAGCAGGTTAGGTAGAACTCTTGAAGACACTGGTACGGGGAAAGGCTTTATGAACAAAACCTCAGCAGCACAGGAACTAGCAGAATCAACAACTGGGATCTCATTTTACTAAAAAGCTTCTGCACAGCAAAATAAACCACAAACAGAACAAAAAGACAACCTATAATCTGGCAAAGAATTTTTACTAGCTGTTTCTCCGACAATGGACTACTATCTAGAGTATATAAAGAACTTAAAAAAATCAGTCCTTCAAATTTAAAGACCTAATTCAAAAATGGGCATCTGAAATGAACAGATATTTTTCAGATGAAGAAATAAAGGCAGCTAAGGAACATAAGAAGAAATGTTCAACACTGGTGGTCATTCAAGAGATGCAGATGAAAACAACGCTGAGATTCCATCTCACTCCACAAAGAATGGCAGCTATCACGAAATCAACCAACAACAAATATTGGAAGGACTGTGGGGAAGAAGGCACCCATTCCACTGCTGGTGGAATGTAGAGTGGTGCAACCACTATGGATGTGTAGATTCCTTAAAAAACTATGACTTAAGGTCCCATCTGACCCTACTATTCCCCTGCTAGGTACACACATGAAAGAAGGAAAAGAATCATACCACAGCAACATATACGCACCCATGTTTATAGCAGCTCAGGTTTTTGTTGTTGTTGTTTGTTTGTTTTTGAGACAGGGTCTTGCTTTGTAGTTCAGGCTGGCCCTTAGCTCAGCCTCAAACTCAAATCACAGCAATCCTCCTGCTCTGCCTCCCGAGAGCTGGGATTATAGGCATGAGCCACCAAACCCAGCACTGTGGTTGGTATGTGGTACTGATTGCTGCTGGGCGTGAGTCTCCACACCCAGTATTGTATGTGGTTACTGGGGATTGAACCAGGTCCTTGTGCCTGGGGATTATAGGCATGAGCCACCAAACCCAGCACTGTGGTTGGTATGTGGTACTGATTGCTGCTGGGCGTGAGTCTCCACACCCAGTATTGTATGTGGTTACTGGGGATTGAACCAGGTCCTTGTGCTTGCAAGACAGGCTCCGGAACCACTCAGCTAAATCCCCAGCCCTAGCAGCTCAGTTTTTGATAGCTGAATCTTGGAAACAGCCCAAATACCCATCATTGGGGGACTAGATAAAGAAGATGTGGGCTTTTTAAAAAAATAAAATGGAATATTCCTCTGCCATATAGAATGACAAATATGAATCATTTATAGTCAAATGGATGTACCTTAAAGACATACTCATAAGTGAAATAAATTGGACATAGATGTGTAAATACCTCATCTTTTCTGTAGTGTAAAAAAACTAAAGGTGCAAACGAATGCCAAAATGTTTGATAGGTAATGTGAAATAGGAAGAAAATTTGAAAAGGGAAAGGCAAAGGGTCGGTAGGGGGAAGTAAAGAAGAGAAAGAAAAGACTTGATAGTAATAAAAGAAAAAGGAAACAAAGTCTATGCATATAGGCCTGGGGTTGTAGGGAGAACAAGGGAAAGAGGAAAAATGAGAATCAAGATGTGTCATGTATAGGTATAAATTCTCAATTGAATGTGGTCATAATGTACATACAAAATGCACCAATAAATTAAAAAATTACACACTTCAACCAAGTGGTTTTTATACAAAATATACAAGACTGTAAAAATTCAAAACTCACTGTAATTCACTACCCCCTCATCAAAAAAAAAAAAATTCCAACAAAGCCCATTATTCACTCATGATAAACTGTAAAGAAGACAGAGGAAAAGTAGAACTACTGCAACCTCAGCCTCAATAGAGGCAGTAGGATTGCTAAGAGTTTTGAGGTCAGCCTGGACTACACAGTGACCTTATATCTCAGAAATGTAAAACAGAGATAAGGTGCATACACACACACACACACACACACACACACACGTTTTGAAATAAAAAATAACAGAACAAAATTTGGGAAACTCAGAAAACATGAGGCTATCAAAATACAGGATCCTTAGTAACCAGTTTGTTAAAAAAAGAAATGAGAAGGGAATTTTAAAATATTCTAAAATAAATAAAAAGAAAAATACAAAACACCATAACTTATGGAATACAATCAATACAGTGCTAGAAGAAAATTTAGAATGGTATTAAAAAACACAAAGATCTCAAGTCAATAATCTTACCTGTCCTTTTAAGAAACCAAACAATCAAAGTAAACCAACAGCAAATAGAAAGAAAGAAACAATCTAAGAGTATAAGTAAATAACACAGACCAGAAAACAAAAGAAAATTAATGAGACCAAAATTTGGTTCTTTAAAAAGATTTAAAAAAAAAAATAGCAAGACTTCAGCTACATGAACCAAGAAAAAAAATTATGAACGAAGCAGAGGTCTTACGACAAACAAAACTTATTAAAAAAAAAAAGAAAGACCTACCAATCTCAAAGTAGTAAAAGGAATTATGAAAAAGTACTATATAAAGAAATTAAGTAAGATGGCCTATGTGAAATGGACAAGTAACTCGAAAGACAAACTATAAAAACTGACTTACTGGGCCGGGGAGTTAGCTCAGTGGTTCCGGCGCCTGTCTTGCAAGCGCAAGGGCCCGGGTTCGATTCCCCGGTAACCACATAACAATACCCGGACCCACACCCAGCAGCAACCAGTACCACATACCACAGTGCCGGGCATGGTGGCTCACGCCTGTAATCCCAGCACTCGGGAGGCAGAGGCAGGAGGATTGTGATGTGAGTTGGAGGCTGAGCTCAGGGCCAGCCTGAACCACAAAGCGAGACCCTGTCTCAAAAAAACCTAAAAAAAAAACTGACTTACTAAACAGAAATTTATAGACCTGTAACAAGGAAAGAGACTGAATTAGTAACCAAAACGTTTCTCACAAAGACAGCCCAGGGATAGTTTCATTGATGAATTCTACCAAATATTTAAAGACTTAATACCAATTCTTTGTAGACTCATCAAAAAAATGCCAGAGGAGAAAGCACTTACCAATTTACTTTATAAAGCCAGTAAGACCCTGATGCCAAGATGGTTATCACAAGAAAAGGTAACTATGAACCAATATCCCTTAAGCATATGGATACAAAAATCTTCAAAAAATATAAGCAAACCACACCTCACAACATATACAGATTACTAAATACCTTGAATAGCTATCAGGCTTCTATACAATAAACAAAGCATCATTGAAAGAAAGCAAGGACCTACATACATAGGAAGATACCTATTATTTAAGCTTAACAAGATGGCAATACTTCCCAACTTCATTTTCAAAATGCATTCCAGTCAGAATTTTATTCTGCTCTTTGGTGAACCGATACTAAAATTCATAAGAAAACTCAAGTACAGCCAAAACAATGTTGAAGAAGAACACAGCAGAAGACTTGCACACCTCCATTTCAAAACCTAACTACAGGGCCAGGGATTTAGCTCAGTGATTCAGGCACCTGCCTGGCAAGTGCAAGGTTCCTATTTTGATCCCGGTAACCACACACAATAATGCTGGGTGTGGTGACTCATGCCTGTAATCCCAGCACTCAGGAGGCAGAGGCAGGAGGATTGTTGAGTTCCAGGCTAGCCTGGGCTACATAGAGAGTTTGGGGCCAGTATGAACTACAAAGCAAGACCTTGCCTAAAAACAAAACAAAACAAAAACAAAAACAAAAACACCTAACTACAAAGTTACACTAAGATAATATGGAACTGAAAAAAAGAAAACAAGAGATGTAGAGATCAAACTGAATATAAACCAGAGCCTGGAAATACATTCTCATATTTATAATCAAGAGACTTTTGACAAGTGTCAGTAAAATTTAAAGAGGAAACAATAGTCCTTTCAAAACATGTTTGTGTGTATGTGTGTGTGTTTTTTTAAGCAGTACTGGGGAATCAAACTCAGACCCTTGTGCTTCCAAGGTAGATGCGGTACCTCCTGAGCTAAATCCTAGCTAAAACTTGCTTTTGATATAACCGGATATTTGCAAACAGAAGAATGAACTTAGACCCTACCTCACAACTTATGTAAAAACTAGCTCCAAACAGATCAAAGACTTCAGTATTAAAGTCAAAACTATAAAACCTGTAAAAGATAACATAGGCATGGGGCCGGGGAGTTAGCTCAGTGGTTCCGGCGCCTGTCTTGCAAGCGCAAGGGCCCGGGTTCGATTCCCCGGTAACCACATAACAATACTGGGTGTGGAGACCCACGCCCAGCAGCAACCAGTACCACATACCACAGTGCCGGGCGTGGTGGCTCACGCCTGTAATCCCAGCACTCGGGAGGCAGAGGCAGGAGGAT
>PVIR01046506.1:0-10229 GCA_004026965.1 Petromus typicus
TAGGTACACAAGAGAACCCAAGGTAGAAACAACATATGCTTGGTTACTGGAGCCTTTCTATCACAGGCAACTAACTACTGTATCCAGATAAGTCTGTGCTGACAGTGTTGTGGAAGTTGCCAAAAAAACTGTCCAGTGTCATGTTAACACCTTAAAAATGATGACCAATCTGGCCTTGAGGCCCTCTTTCACTGGTGGCTCTGACGGCATGTCATGTTGACTCTTGGCTTTTGCAGTTGCTTGCTTGTTGAACGGTGTCATGTTTCTATGGCTCCAAGTGCTGGCTCACATTACAGTCAAGTGGAAGCAAGAAAATTCAAGCAAACTTTTCATGGGAAGATAAGCCTGCCATAATTTTAGGTTTCTTGTTAGATGAACAGAGTAAAGGGAGACAAAATCTCTTGATTTTTCAAAAGTTTTGACAGAAGGGAGTTGTGGAGCTAATGACAGGCAGATCACACAAGAACTGGAAACCAGGCTGGACTCCAGCTTTGTGGAAGTTGTAGGAGGGAGAGAGAGAAGGACAATGTACAGGTGTGTCTGCAAGGGAAAGGGAAAGGTAGCAGAGGGTCATGGGGTCTGCAAAGTCCAGGACAGGGAAGTAGCATTCCAACCAGATAACTGCACCACAAAGATAAGGTAAACACACAAATGTCTTGAAATGGATTATGAGCGACTGCGTAGGTTGCAGCAAGCAGTGAAGTAGTTGGACTCAGAGTATTTGTCAGTGACGCTTATGCCAGCAGCCAATAATAAGGTAACAACTAATCTTGAAGGGTGGAGCTTACAGCGAGAGCCAAAGACAGAAGCAACCCAGTAATTAAATTCTGAAGCAATTTAGCTACAATAGTAGTTTAAGCTGCAGGAGAGAGGATATGCTGATATTCATTAATTATCTCCTGCATTCTTGGCACACATTGTACCGGACTAGAGAACCTGCTCATTTGTGTACTCAACAATCTTCATTGAGTACCTGTCATGTGACAGGCATTTTCTAAACACTGCAGAGACCTGGAAAGAAAACAAAATCACTGCTCTACTGGATCTTGCATTCTCATAGTGAAGGCAAATAAGCAAAATAAATAAATAAAAATTACCATGGATTAGAGGATAATAAGAACTTTTTAAAAAAAAGATTAGGCATAGAAAGATAGGAAGTATCCAGAATTTTAAGAGGTATGCAGGGAAGGGTTCACAAGCACGTGGCATTTGAGCAAATCCTTGTAGGAACTGAAGAAGAGAACCATGAGGATGTCAGGAGGGTATGCATCATAGGCAAAGGGGACAGTGCAGGCGTGACAAAGAGCACACGCTCCCAGTGTGTTCAGAGAACACGAAGGAGGTCAGAGTGACTCATCTGCACGAGTGAGGGGTAGCGTAAGAAATAAGGGAGGAAAGAGACCAGAGATGAAGTGAGGAATTCACTTCATCCCTTTTAGGGCAGTGGTTCACAGCAGGGGTCAGTTTGCTCCTCAGGAGACATTTTTGATGGTTTCATTTCGGGGCTGTTGGTGCTTCTGGCTAGGGATGCTGCTAAGGCGCCTGAAATGCGTAGAAGAGCACCATTCTATCAAAGATCATCTGGCTTGAGATGCCATCAGGGCTGAGGCTGAGAAACCTGAGAACTGAAGTTCTTATGTGAGGAAAAGCAGAAGGCAGAAGCAGGTCTTAAAGGAAGAAAGAAAACACCCAAGTTAGTTTTTAAACAGGACCGTTCTGCGTGTTACATTGATTATAGACTGAAAGGAAGCAAAGCAAGAGCAGAGAGCACAATTAGCAGAATATTGCAATAGTAAGCGAGGGAAGATGGTGACTTAGAGCAGCGGAGGGTCTCTGGTGATCCCAATTTTAATGCTGGCTTTACTACCTCTAAAGTGGAAATGAGGAAACAGCTCACAGAGAAACCTAACCAAGTCCCACAACTGATTAACTACGGCCTTGGAACGTGGAGCCAGGTGTGTGATTTCAGACTTAGGCTCTTTCCATAGCTTTGGTGGCCTTCAGTCTCACCTTTCCCTAATACAGTGGAAAGCCAGTGACTCAGACATAAAACTAGTCCAGAAAAATGCAAAGAATAACTTAACCAGCTTCCTTTCCAGACCTACCATTCAGGGTGTCTGTGCTAAACTAACTTGATACTGGGGCTCCTCACTTATCCAATTTATCTTTTAAATAGTTTCTAAAGGCATTTATTTGGAAGTTTTTGGGGTTTTTTTTTCTGGTACCAGGGATTAAACTCAGGATCCTATGCTTTCGTGGCAAGTGTGACACCATTGAGCTAAATCCTTGCTCCTCCTAAAGACATTTAGAGGTCTCTACAACTGAAAACAGGAATGAACCTATAGATGGAGATCACTAGATCCCACTGAGAGTAGAGAAGGTATGCAAGAGGCAGGGAATCCACAACATTTTCCAGATCAACAGCCTGCACAAATATGTTTGTTAACTTGTGTCCCAAACCACAACGCAGTAGGTGGCAGTTCATGGACTGAGCAAGCCACGTGTGGAGCCCTGACATTCCATGGAAAGTAGTCCTGCATTCTTGTGTTTGTCATCACATAGACATTTACCAGTTCAGAGTAACCTCTTAACAAATATCGGAAGCTACTCTTTGGAGCAAAGGGGGTGGCTGGCACAGTGGGCAAGGAAATTAGATTTCAAGCTCATTTTAAAAATTGAAGTAATGTGGGTCCTCTGTCCTTGTGGGTTTCAGATTCATAAATTCAATGAATTGCTAAACAAAAATCCTTGAAAAATTGTCTCTACTAAAACATGTACAGACTTTTTTCCTGGTGGTTATTCCTTAACAATATAATATACCAATTATTTATCTACATTGTACTATGTATTCCAATAATCTGGAGATTATTTAATGTATACTGAAAGGTATGGAAAAATTATATGCAATTCTGTGTCATTTTACGTAAATGGCTAGAGTGTTCAGGGTTCTGGTGTCTGCAGGGGGCCCAGGAACAAGTTCCCCTCAGATACCAAGGGGATGACTGTGCATATTTCTGTTGGGTGTATGTCTAGGTGTGCACTAGTAGAGTTGTTTAAATGGGATGAAAAGTAACTTATTAGAGTTAACAGGAAAACAATACATACAGGTGCAGTAGGAAAGTTTGGATAGGTGCAAGTGTAAGAAAAAATCCAGAGCTCAGGATGGAAAAAGCTGTGACTGCGAGAAAGCAAATAGAGTAGTGTTTAACTGAGAACATGACGTCAGGTGTGTAGCTTGGAGAAACCAAGGGACAGCAATGTGGGCTACTCCAAAGTGTCTGTTCAGAGCCAGGAAAACCTGAGTGCGAACAGCTCACAGCCTTGTCTTTCCTCCCCAGCAAATATGGTTGTGGAGTATAACAGGATTATACACATTCATCCATCAACTTATGGGTCGAATACCAACCTGAGTGTAGAATACTAGGCATCCAGTGATGAACAAAAAATGAAGGGTCCTTGTCCTCCTTGATTTGACTGAGAAGGAGCACAGTAAACAGTGATCATTTAATTACAATTATGGTAAGTGTAATGGAGGAATCTAATCAGGATGGGGGATCTGGGAGGCATCTCTGAGGCCAAGAAGACAGGAGCCAGGCCAAGAGCAGTGGTGGGGGGATGAGAAATCCAAGGCAGATGAAACAGCAGGAAGGAAGCTGAGGAGGGAAGACTCTGGAACATATGAGGAAAGAGGCAGTGAGTGTGGCTGTGTGCCAAAGAGAGGAGCCCGGGTCCGGTGAGTGACTTTAAATAAAGGGCTTTGCCTGGCTTGCTTTTTAAGTCTTTTAAATTTATGTAAGAAAAGAGCAGGGAAATAGAGAGAATGATGACATAGTTCAGTAAATGCAAAAGTTTAAGTTAAGTTGTGAATTTGCACCTCAGTATTTATCCAAGCATTCATTAATGTTGATGTATCATGGAATGAGAGACTACATGAAGCTGGTAATATCTCAAATTATTTGGATGTCTATAATCATTGAATGGATAAAGGCATCAATAGTGACTTACAAGTTTAACACAACTGAAAAATACTTCTGTTACACATTATTCAATTCTCTTTACTCTGATATTGTTAGTTCTCTTTAAGTAGATTTCCATCCTAGGAACAGTAGCTAATATTTGAGTGTTTATTATGTATCAAATTCTATTATAAGCAACATGTAACAGGTGTATTCTCCCATTGAATCCTCAACACAACAGCAGGGGGTAGGGCTTATTATTTTGTCTATTATCTGAAGAAGAATAGCCATTGAAAAGCACACAGGTCCACTGGCCTGAGGTCATCCAGTAATAAGGGCAGAGTCACAATTCATACTCAAGCACTGATCTTCATTCAATAACTACTCAAAACTTTTTTAAAAAGAGAGAGAAGCCAGACACAAACAAGGCAAATATCTGGTTAGTATGATCACTCCACTTCTCATCCTAAATTTGTAAACTGTCACTGCGCCTTACACATTAATCTCTTGTGAACTGATGGGTGTGACTCCATCATCTAGGGTTCCATTTCCTTCTATGAGATAATAAGGTTGAGCTTCCAAACCAACAAATCCAGATGTGGGTCAAGAGCTAGACCACAGAGAGTCACAGGAGAAGAGATTAGAGATGGAGGAGATGCCAGTTCCTTCAGATCCTAAAGCACATTAAGTACTTCAGGTTGTTTCTTGACACAGAGGGAAGTATGAACTACTTTCAGACCTGCCTGGAAAGAGTGATATTGAGGAGATATTTAATGCTTTTTCAACTAAAGATAAGCTTCTGGATTGGGTAATTTTGTGTCACTTTTCTCTCTAATAATAATATGAAGAGATAAGTGAGCTTAAACTACAGCAAGAAAAATGTTGAGCTATATTAGAAAATGGCAAAGCCAGATTGATGATGGGTTATAGATTATGGGTTATTAGTTATGTACTAATTGAACTGAGGTTGGTTCTGGATATATTCACCTGTAAACAAAGGGTTCCACAAGGTGGTTTTACATAGGCTGAACACTTTATCTGCCTCTTAGATATTCATGAAGAAAATCAGTGTGTTAAAGTTTCAAGAAAGGATGCACACTAAAAGAAAACTTTTAAGTATTGTTTAACCCTGAATTTATCTAATTGTGAATTTTTTTCCCCCAAATGACTTTTAAAATCCTATAGAATCATGAAAATGTCTGCATTAATACTGAGTTGTAGTAACATGGTATGTACTACAAAGTTTGTAACCCCTTCATATGTCTTTCTGAATTTTGTAGAACTCTATGCATAGGGCAATGAAGAGAAAGAGATGGCGATGTGGGGCTGGGGATTTAGCTCAGTGCTTCCAGCACCTGTCTTGCAAGTGAAAGGGCTGGGGTTTGATCCCTGGTAACCACATACAATACTGGGCATGGAGACTCACGCCCAGCAGCAATCAGTACCACATACCACAGTGCCGGGCGTGGTGGCTCACGTCTGTAATCCCAGCACTCGGGAGGCAGAGGTAAGGAGGATTACAAAGTGAGACCCTGTCTGAAAAAAAAAAAAAAAAAGAGAGAGAGAGAAGGCGATTTTATTTTTCAAAAAATATTCTCCAATAATGGTCATTATTTGCACATGTAACAGCTTGGTGCTCAACTTGATCATTGATTTTGTGATGAGAAATGTTGAATCTTTGGCTTTTGAAGACCAGTTCCCAGCCTGGCCACATGTTCTGCAATTGTCTGAACTTGGATCACCCAGCAGGTCACAGAGTCTACAGGAATAGGCCAGTCACAAAACACTAGGGCTTATTCACTTGAACAGATTCAGACTTTTAGTTCAATGTTCAACACATAAAAAATACCTCACAAATATCTTTGAGGAAATGAATTAATATATAATTGAATGAATGATTATGATAATTATTTGTCCTCATGAGAAAGGGTAATTATGAAACCAGTAGATAACATGCCAAATCTGGGTTGAATTTTAAATGAAAAAGAAATAAACAAGATTTCTTTTTTGTTGTTGTTCAGTAAAAAATGAACAAATGAGATCTATTTCTGTCTCAGTTACATGCACCGAAGAGAGCAGCATCTTTTGGCTAAATCTGAGGAATGTTATTGAGTAGACTTGTCTCTTCAGAACTTGGATAAATTTGTGTGAATCAGGCCCGTCACTTAATCTGCTTGTTTTCTTGTCTCCTACACTAAGTAATCTCAAAGGTCATTTTCAGTTTAAAAGGGTCTATGCTTCTATTCATTTATAAACATGATGCTTTGTGCTTTTCTTTTTAATTTCCACATTGGAAAAGTACATAATCTTCATTATAAAACCAAGACCAAGTCCAGATTTAAAGGGCCCCAAGAAAGCAGAATTCCAGAATGTTTTGCAAGAGTATTCTCACTCCTTAAAGGAATGCTCCTAAGAAGAAAACAAGCTCTCTAAGACCAGATTTCCCCACAGAGCAGTTCTGAAAAGGTCCCTTCACTGGAGATGCGAATATCAGCAAAAGCCGCAATCCTGTCCAGGGGGGTCTTGATGGTTATGGGTCACCACGAAGATTCTGAAACAGGAAGATCCTTTACCATATCTAGGTGTCATTAGAAACCAACACCTGTAGAAGTGCTCTACTTGTAGTGCTTTGTTTGATTCTGACCACAATCCTATGCACCGGCTATTATTATTATTATCACCATTTTAGAAGTAGTCAGACTGAAGTATATGTCTAATTTGCTCAGGATCTTGGACCTATTAAAAATTGGAGCCAAATTTGAATCTAGAATCTTTCCTCTTAATAAATCTGCTTTATGTCATCTCAAGGTACAATCTAGCCCTGGAAAAAAGCTGAGATAGACCACAGTACAAAACATGTTAGAAGGCCTGTATGCCAAATAGAGTTAGGCACTGTGAGAAATAAAATCATAAGGCCCTTCTTGTACCTGTGTAACTTACTCCAGGCAAAACTAAAGGACTTCCTAGAATAGGGATTTCCAGAGCAAAGCAGAATTTGAGATAGCTTTGAAGAACAGAATTTTGATAGATAAAGTAGGAGAAAAATGTTTGAAGTTTGAAAAATAGTGTGGGTTTTATGATGTGTTAAATAAGTTTATCTTCCCAGATTAAAATACCCGGTAGAGAGATGGTATTTGGCTATTAGAAGATTCCAAAGGTATAAGAGAATAACCATTACTCTGTAGGCAGTAAGAAGCACTTTGACTTTTACTTTTGAGTTCAATTGTGAAGATAACATACTAAGCTGGAGTCTGGGAGGAGGGTTGACAAGTTAAATCTGGGCAGTTTCAGTGACAAATGTGAAATCGGGTGACATGGTAGATGTGCTAGTCTTCCCCTTCAGGAATAAAGGTCCTATTATCCAAGTCCCTGGGAAAGTGGCCAACAGAGAGAGCACTCAGCTGTGAATCTCCTCCACCCCACGTCATGCTTCTTCCTGGGAGGGTAGGATCCAACCAATGACTGATCCTGTTGTGGGGGAGGAGGGCTCTACCTCTCATCATAACTTGGAGCAGTTCAGAAGGGTTGTCGCAACTTCAGAACTCTGTGCATTGCAGGTATATTATTTTGTCTTCCCTGTCCTGCTTACTCTAAGCAAGCATATTCTCAGCAAGCTCCTCTACACTAAATTGTTTCAGAGTCTGCATTCCACAAAATTTGTCCTGCTTCTTGTGCTTGTAAGGTGCACGGGATGTTTCAGAGGGACAAGAACTTTGTCTTTTTTATTGGATATCCCTAATCTGGGGCATAATGTGGGTGCATGTTAAAGAAAATAAGGACATAAGAGGAGTATGTTTTCAGGAGAAAATATGATTTTAAATTTAAACATGTTGATTCTGAACAGCTTATGCAGGAGTCACAGCAGATGTTTAGGAGATGATTCCCAATTCAGGTTTCATGATAAAGACAGAGAAGCTGCTCAGAGTGTCCAGTGCCTGGGGAATATACAGGAGAAAATGAGCTGGAACAGCAGTTCCCAGGTTGTTCGGGAAAATATTAGTCTCATAAAAGTCCCTTAGAAATAAAGAATAGAATGACCATATTCTTTCAGTGAGACAAATCCCAATTCAAAGAAGTTGAATAAAAAGAAAATTTAATGAATGAACAAAGAAAATAAAGAGGAAAGAAGAAGGGGAGTCAGGGGTACTAATGGCTCAAGTCCAGAGGCTCAATCTCAAACATATTTTAGGATTCAAGCTACAGCCCTAGAGTTGAGTCTATCTCCATTTCTCAGGTCTGCTTTGTTCTCCTCTGAGAAGACTGCATGCCTAGCCAAGTTCTTTCCAAATAGACCTACTGGCAGCACATCACCGGAATTGGATGCAATCTTTTCCTATGAGTAGAAGATGGTCTCTCTTCTTTTGGACACTTGTTTTGGGCTAAATAGGCCTGGGGTGATGAATGGTCTGATTTACTAGTTTGGGTCATGTTTTATATGCAGTAGAAAGGCTCCAGTGCCTAATGGGTTTCTTTTCTTCCCATCTCCACACTCAGAGATTTCACCATTGTAGACTGAAATTGGCCATCATGTATTTCCACAGTGGAAATTGGCAATTGCTACTAATCAAGGACATTTTCCTTCAGAAAACTGATTGCTACACATTAAGCACATCACCATGTGAACACTTCCAAAGCCAAGGAATGGAGGAGAGACCGAACAGAGTTCAGGCACTAAGAGTAGTAGAGGGGTAGCTTTCTAAAGGACAATTAGGATATCATTACTAAAAAAATGGGTAATGAATGATGGGAAGTGGCTTGTCATGTATTATATTTTATTATCATCATCATAATTAGAGATCCACAGTAAATACTGGATTGTGACTTGTGAAACTGCTTAATTTTATTTAACTCAGTGTTACTCAATCTTCTTTAATTAGGGAACCCCATTTCTCATAAAACTGCAACTTCTCAATACCTTTGAACAATAATGAACCAGAATACCGAGATAACAATAAAGAACTAATGACAATATGTTAATATATAGATGTAATGCTACAGTAGACACTGATTGGGAGATTCTTAATGGTTCCTTCTTCTATAGCAATTTAAAAACATTAAAAATGAAAAAGAAATATTGATTTTAAATAAACTGATATGTCTATAAATTTTAACTTTTAGCCACCAAAAATCAAAGGAATAATAAAAATTTTATATCTTGGGGGCCGGGGAGTTACCTCAGTGGTTCCGGCGCCTGTCTTGCAAGCGTAAGGGCCCGGGTTCGATTCCCCAGTAACCACATACAATACTGGGCGTGGACACTCACACCCAGCAGCAATCAGCACCACAGATCACAGTGCCGGGCATGGTGGCTTATGCCTATAATCCCAGCACTCGGGAGGCAGAGGCAGGAGGATTGCTGTGTTGTGAGTTTGAGGCTGAGCTCAGGGCCAGCCTGAACTACAAAGTGAGACCCTGTCTCAAAAAAAAAAAAAAAAGTTTTATATCTTTTATCCTAAATATTTTATATTAATTTCTAATACTTTTGTGAGTTATAATTGACCTTAGGTCATTGAGAAATTAAAAATTCAAACTTTTAGCATTCAGGTCCAGAAAAAAATCTTCATCTATTGTTGAAAGAAACAAAAACTAAAGAGTAATTTTAAGAAATATTAAATTTAAAGCAGTGTCTAATTTTCTGGCAACTCAGACTAATAAAGTATATTCTGCCCATGTTTTGAGTCTTACAGTGTCAACTTCTTGAACATAAGGGCTTGTGTGGTCAGTCACAGCCTTATCATCTGTACATAGCAAATACTCAATATCTTGTATTTCCTGCCCATCATTTTTCTTTGTGCAGGAATGGATCTTCCATTCATAGTCATTTAGGACTTTCTATTCTTCTGATCTTCTCTCTCCTTTTGTCCATATTAATTAGGGTTGTGTTTCTACCGCGTATAGAAGGAAGTTTCGTCGAACATCGCTACGGTTTACATCCAGATGGTGCCGCCCCCATGTGTTCAGAAGTGGGGCTTGTGGAGAACGATCGGATGGCAGTGGGGATAGACTGATCAGTGGGTTAACACGCTGACTGGTACACAGCTGAATGCGCTGCTAGGAAGGAAAGCCTATCAAAAGAGGTGGGTCAGTGCGGGCGTGCCCTGGAAGGTGCATCGCCCTCCTTGCTCCCCCTTCTATCTCCACTTTCGGCATGCCATGATGTGAGTGGCTTTTCTCTGCTAGAGGCTCTGCCATGCTGTTTCTGCCTTGGAACCAGCTGACCATGGGCTGAAGTGAACCAGAAAATCCTCTTCTCCTTTAAGCTATGGGTATGTC
>PVIR01046507.1:0-10226 GCA_004026965.1 Petromus typicus
GTTGCTTTCAGTATTTCATTCTTTTTTTGGCTATCTGGGACTTTTATGATTATATGCCTAGGTGTAGAGTTTTTCATGTCACGGGCATGTGGCATTCTGTATGCTTCATATATTTGTATGTCCAATTCTTTACCCTTTCCTGTGAAGTTTTCTGCCATTATCTCTGTGAATAGCTTTTTGATGTCCTTAGCATTGTCTCCTGCTTCCTCAGTGACTCCAATCAATCTTATGTTATTCTTCTTTGAATCATCTAGGAGCTGTTGGATTGACTTTTCATTATCTCTTGCTTTTTTCCATAGATTATGCCTTTCCAGTTCATTGGTTGAGATCCTGTCTTCTAGGTCTGAAATTCGGTCTTCTGCCAAATTCATTCTATTGCGCAAACTTTCATTTTCTTTCTTGATTTCCTGGGCTTCTGCTTGTAGGTGTTTAAAAGGTTCCATTGCTTTTGCTATCTTGAATTCTATCAACTCCATGATTTCCTCTTTAGCTTTATTAATCATCATGTTGACAGTGTCTAATATCTCTGCTTTCATCTCAGAGATCAGTTCTGATTTCCATTTTACTAGATCTGCTTTGGTTACCATTTCTGAGGACCCTGGAGACTGGGCTTCAAACTTCTCTATTTCCCTTACCCCTGTGTTACCTTGAGGTGAGGATCTTTGTATCTGAGACTTTGAGTGTTTCCTCATCTCTGAATTTTTGTCCTTGCTGTTGTTTTTTGTCTTTGTACCTGCCCTGTTGTTTGCCGACATTTGTTGCAAGTCTCTTTCCTCCTAATACTTAGGAATCTTAAAATATCAGTGTTTCCTGGGTTGTTCTTTACAGTCTATATTGGGACCTAAAGAAAAACCCCTAGTTCTGGCACACCGTATGAGGTACTTAATCAATACAGTCAGAACACCTTGTCCTGTCTGCTTTAGAGGCAGGAAGGCTCTGGCTCCTGCACTGCTTCAATGGCGCTGCCTGAGGGTCCAATGGGCCCGCCTGCTCAGCAGTACAGAGTCTCTGGGCTCACTTGTGCAGTCGGCCTGGAGGCCAGTAGGCTGCATTCCCTGTGCAGCTGCAATGGTACTGGCTGATGTTCCAACAGGCCCACCTACTCACCAATACAAGGTCACTGGATATGCTTCTGCAGTTGCCATGGAGAAAATCAGACTCTGGCCTGCTAAACTCAGTCCCTGGGCGCTCTTCTGGCATGGGCCTGGAGGCCTGCAAGCTCCAACCCCGGCGTAGATACAATAAATTATCTTTTTGGGCTGGGGATTTACTCAGTGGTTCTGGTGCCTGTCTTGCAAGTGCAAGGACCCGGGTTGGATCCTGGCTAACTACATACAATACTAAGCATGGAGACTCACGCCCAGCAGCAATTGGTACCACATACCACAGTGCCAGGCGTGGTGGCTCACGCCTGCAATTTCAGTGCTTGGGAGGCAGAGGCAGGAGGATTGCTGTGATGTGAGTTGGAGGCTGAGCTCAGGGCCAGCCTGAACCACAAAGTGAGACCCTGTCTCAAAAAACTTAAGAAAAAAATAAAATTATCTTTCAGTAATACTTTACTTGAATTAGGCAGATAAATGATATGTAAGATCACTTCTACTGCACTGATAAACTTAGGTCTGTGGATCCAAGATGTGTACCTAAGTATGTGTGTATGAAAACACAGTCAAAATAACATTTTGGAGAAGAAACTGAAACTAAAAGTAGTAAATGCTACAATTATATTAATATGAAGAAAATTCGCTGGTTATTTTTGTTAGCTATCACTTATTTTTAGTTCTTTATGAATCAAATACTTTGTAAAGTGCCTCAGTTTAAAAATTTTAAATGTCTGAAGTTACAAATTTCAATCATGACTAGATGTAGTGTGATAGAATAAAATGGAGCAGCATTTTTAGAACCAAATTCTATCTTGACTTACTAAAGCTGCACAGTCAAAGGACATCTGTAATGTGAAAAAGGAAATTTTAAACCTCCAGTCAGCTTTAAAACTATAAGGATAATCTTTCAGGAACCACTATGAATGGGGTCTCTGTTGATGAATTAAGCATTCCATTCCCAGGTACAAGTGTACATTGAATTAAATGAACAGTAGCAGGCCTACTTTACAGAGCTGACACTCTTCAGTGGCATATTCGTGTTTGTTTTGTTTTAAGTTGAAGGCTATACCCTCTTATTTTAAGTACTTGTGCTTCTTTAATGCTTTATCTTTGTAATAACTGAGATGCTGAATTAAAAATTAATTTTTGTTCTTCATGAGGTAATAACCTTAAATGTAAAGTGTTTGACAAAACTCTTGTCTAAACTTGTACTGTGGTGAACTTTCCTCTTAGCAAAAGAGTCAGGTATCACTGACTTTCTAAAGAGCTCAAGAGTCATGCTGTTTTTGGGTTTAGATTCCACTTCTTTACTTTATTTAGAGAATCTTACAATAGGATTTTTAAAACTAAAGGGAAAAGGAATCTGTGCATGGATTCATACCCACCATTGTGGCTTATTCCTCATAATATATAATTTCTGCTTTGTTTTTCCATATTTAATATGTTATTTCACATATAATCTTTCATTTCAAGATATTGCCCCCAAATATATTTAACATAATCACTGAGGCATTTTTAAACTTATGATTCAAAATAGCTGTGCTTAAGATTATTTCATTTCAGAAATTTAACTTTGTTACAGTAGCATAAAAACAGCTTAGTTTTAAAAAGATCAAAACACACACATTGTAATATTCAAATTTTCATTAATGCTTTTGGAATTATTATTAAGGATAAAGAAAACACATCTAATCCTCTTAAGTTACTCTGAGAGACATTCCAACACCTGATTACCTTTTAACTACTGCAATCTGTTAATGTTTCAGTCATCTCTACTTTCTTTTATATATTACATTTTGATGCTTTTAGTACAGTTACTCTTGTCTTGATGGAAATGATTTCTAGCTTGTGACAAGCAGGTGGATTTTAGAAGGTGGGTGTTTCTGTGACTTCAGCTCTCTTTAAAAAGTTGGGTGAAGGTAAAAGGAAAAGACTTTTTAAAAAAGAGAAATGATCAAACAAAGAAAATTCTAAAAGCACTGAGAATATGATAGAGAAATATTTTAACATAAAATCAATAAATAACCAAAAGAGTACTGCAAAATAGCACACTGTTTGTATGTACAGGACAAGCTTAAAAATGATTCCCATGATGCACATGGACGAGGGGAGCGAACACGGAGGAGAGTGGGTGAGAGCCAGCGCTGTTCCCAGGAAAACAGCCATTCCCCAACTTGCTTTTCAGAAATGATGTAATTGAATCAAATATTTACAACGATGTTATCAGACTTTGAAATATTTTATTTAATATAAAATACTTCCCGTATCAACACATCAAGAAGAATATTGAGGGGGCAGTATGCTAGTTGTTGTAAGACATTTCTAACTCTTTCTAGTTGACTTAGAGTAACTAAACAGCTTCAGAAACTCCATGTAAAGAAGTGGCAATAATGTAGGCCACCTGTAAAATATAAATTTAAGATCTTTTAAAAACAAGAATTTATATGAAGGAAAAATGTATGTGGAAAAATTAAGTTTTTCCTTAAACTCTTCCTCAATGACTTATTATTTTGATAGTCACTAAAAAGACTGAATGTAGAACTTAGTTGATGTCGGTACCCTGATCTACTAATGACTAAGTACATAGGTGTATTGAGCATGACAAAGGAGAAAGCTGGGGCTGAAGTCGTTTCGTGAGCCTTCCTCTGATCTCAGCGGGACATTAAGTGTGTCCGTCAGAGGGCAGAAAAGTAGGCTTTCAAGAGGAAGCATAGCAGACTTAGTGTTAAAAGATATGAAGTGGGTGAAGGTGTTGGGTGGAAGGAAATGGTGCGAAAGTTACTCCTGGCTGCGAGTGAGCTGAGTGTCTTTCCGGGAGCAACTGTGGCTCTCACTCATTCAGTAGCGCCCCCCCCCCCCGCTCCACTTGCATGACGGGGTTCACCTTTAAACTTGTCCTGTCCTTAAAACCAGTGGGTATTCTGCAGGGCTCTCTTGATTATTTATTGATTTTATTTTTTAAATATTTGTCTATTATATTCTAAGTGTTTTTAGAATTTCCTTCATTTGGACATTTTTTAATTAAAAAAAATTGCTTCCTTTCACCTTTACCCAGAGATTTCCTGAAATAAGCATTGCTTTACTGATAACATATGGAAAAAAGAAGATTCAGTGAGGTAAAGAGTTCACTTAGGCAGACCCAGCCTGTAAAGTCTAGGCAGGGTATAATTTCCGCATGGCTGGGGCAGAGTAATAGTTATGTTTCAGGGCTACTTCATTACTCATGAGAGTACACACTTATCTCAGTGCTGCGTTTCCATTACTGTCAGAAAAAGTACAGTGCTAGAAAAGCTTAACGGTTTATGGAAGCCTAAAGAAAGGCTTTCCATTTCTGAGAGCAAAATAAGCTTCATTTCGTTATTGATACTACTCAGCAATTTAAGTTTCCAGAATCAAGTTAGTTAACAATTGACCTCAAATTAAGTCAACTCAGTCATTCTTCAGTGGTATCCCTATGTAAGAACAGAATATTTTGCACTTCAAACAGTAGAAATAGTTTTCCTCTATAAGTACGTACAGCTTAAACATTATACTTGTTCTAAAGTTAATCATATTAGAGTTTAAAACTAGAGAAGTTAAATGACTTTTCAGAAGAAGGAAACATTTCATAGAAATACTAAAAATGAGTTGGACTACATTCATGAAACTTCCAGGAAAGAGGGAGGTGTCAGGGAAGGGGAAAAAGCACAAGATTTCCGCAGCCCCAGGGGAAACACTGCTGCGCTTGGTCTTCCTTCCAAGCAGGCGACTGTGCAGACCCTTCCAGCTCAGGATGTGCTACCACTGGGGAGAAGAGAAAGAGTAACATTTCACTAGTTGTTTACTCCATTGTTGCTTCCCTTCCAACGAAAACAGAAGTCTTTGCCTAACGTGCTCTCTTTTACTTTAGAGAAATCCCCACATGGAATTCATCAGACATAAATAGAATAAGGTTTTATTCTTCTCTGGATCTTAAGGAAAGAGATCTGTGTTTTTCTTCAGATCTTGCAGGAAAAGAGCTCTGTGCTAAAGGTGAATCTAAATTTGCTCTGTAGTTCTTTGATTTTTTTTGTATTTTTCTATCTAGTCTAGAAAACTGTGAGTTTATTTACTGTACTTCACATAATTTAGTTAAAAATTATTTTATAGTTTCATAATACAAGTAAGTTGCTTACACAAAACTAAATGCCAATTAATCGGCTCAATATGATTGTACCTGTACCTTGTAGAAGTAAGAGGATGACCTCCAGGAGATGAAGTAGATAAAATATACTGCAAAGTAGAAAATTTTCAAGGGCTAAAGAGATGGTGGGCTTAGAAGAGTTTAGAAAAGTGAGTGATGGACAATATAATGTATTTACCCTAAATATGTCATTGATTAACAGTATTAAAAATAAGTGATACTCAGAAAGCAGCATATGAAGTAAGAAGATAGCACAAAAATGATGCGTTGCACTGTTTTTGAATATTGCAGAGAATACAATTATATTTCCACAAAATTTGCATAATACAATTTGTGTGTAGCCAAGCATAAGGTTGGACATGTATGTGGAATAAAATTCAGTGATTGCCAAGGTTGGAAGAGTGCAAGTTACAGACCACAGAGAGCCAGCCCATGACTGACCATGAGCCCTCAAAAGTGGTCAAAATTGCTTAATCATAGTTTTTACATTTATAAAAATATACTTATAAAATATAAATATATAACAAGTTGATAGTTTATTTTCAAATTACATTTAGTAATAGACTCAATTAGATGAATAATAGCCTACATTATTCTAATAGATTAAAATAAAAGAGAATCAACAATGACCTACAATTATAATGGGTGACTGAAGAATAGCCTTAACTTTGAGCATGTTCTATTTGTCTGAGTTTACATTCCTCTCGGATATGGTTTATGGAGGAGATATGTTTCCGAATTCTCAGTGGAGTCTCAAGTTTAGTTTGTCTGCTTTTATCTTACATAGTTTTCCAAAAGAATTGCTCATTCTTTTCAGAAATGTCAATTTTCTGAGTGATCTTTAGATTCTTGCACAGTTAAAAGAACAGTGGAAATTTTACAGAATCAACACACACAGAATGAAACTCTCATCGTTCATCATCAAACCCACTTCTTCACGACTGAGTTTAAAAATGACTTTTGTAACTACTTACTAAATATACTACAAAGAAATGACCACTTTTTGTGAATTCCTTAATTCTATCATAGAATTTTATTATAATCCTAATGATAGTTTTTTTATAGTGGTTTTACTTTTCTCATTTTAATTTGGGCTTAGTATTTTTTAAGACTTATGATGACATAATTCATTCCATAGATGTTATGTGTCATTTATTTCATAAGCACCGTGAGAATAAATCACAGATCATGTTTAATGAAGCTGAACAATAATATTCACAATAATTATCACTTTTTAAGGAGGCTGTCAAGGAGAGTAATGAATGTTTTCTTTCAAAAGTTGAAAAAATATATATCCAGGGGAAAAATGTTTTCCAGTCTGTGAACATGTATGTGCACAATAGTTTGTATACTCTCTGATATATTCTTGTTAACAATACTTGACTTTTAAGTGTGTATTATGTTATACTTTTATAAAAATAAGCAAAAAAGGATGGAAAGAGAAAAGCATGCACCCAAGAGGTCAGGGAGAGTAGAGCACATTAGCAGGGTTGACCATTAGTAGGAAATAACATTGTGTGCTGTGTAGGAAAACTCAAAGGTTTTACAGAACTGAATTCTAAATAAACAGGTTGTGAGTACTGAGGAGAGAGAAAACATGTTAGCTGTGTTAACAGTAAGTCTCAATGACGAGACACTGTGCTAACTGCCCATAAGAATGCCTCTACAGGACTGCAGATTATATAAAAGGTAAATTATCCATGGACTCTAGTTTTTGAAGCTGAAAGTATCTTAAGCATCTAATAGTCTGTATGAGACTGCATAATAGTCTATGAACTTATACATAAAATGCATAATATACTCTCCAATGTTCTCTCTCTCTCTATATATATATATATGTATATGTATATATATATATATGTATATGTATATATGTATATATATGTGGTCATATATATATAACCACACATTACTGGCTGCATCAGAGGAACAGAGTTATCTGGAATCCATGTCTTCCTTGCTTAATGTTTGGCTGAGAATCTAAAATATATGATGGGATTGCTTTAGAAGTTTCATTTAAACTCCCTGACAAGTTTATAAGATTGATGTTGTTATCATCATTAGCTAGTGATAAAGTGTGCTTGGAGTGATCTGGCTGTGAATGACGCAGCAAGTACTCATTGTCAGAATGTGAGCTCTTTCCCTCGCAGTGTGCTGGCCTTCCTCACAAAATGTCAGCTGGCTGAAGAATCAAGTCATTGTTCATATACTTGAAGAGATATTTAACTTTGGTTTTTTCCTAACTATATGGGAGGGCTAATGATAAGTAGTGGCAGACAGTCAAGCAATACATCTTCCAGACTGAGGCAATAAACCTGAATTAAACCTAAAATATGTTATTTCTGCTTTCTTAGTTTCTTGAACTAAGAGATCATTGAATTTTTGGTTTTTAATAAGAAGGAATACCTGGGCTGGGGATATAGCTCAGTGGTTCTGGCACCTGTCTTGCAAGCGCAAGGACCCGGGTTCAGTCCCCGGAAACCACATACAGTACTGGGCGTGGAGACTCACCCCAGCAGCAACCAGTACCACATACCACAGTGCCGGGCGTGGTGGCTCACGCCTGTAATCCCAGCACTCGGGAGGCAGAGGCAGGAGGATTGCTGTGATGTGAGTTGGAGGCTGAGCTCAGGGCCATCCTGAACCACAAAGCGAGACCCTGTCTCAAAAAAAACCTTAAAAAAAAAAAATGAAGGAATACCTTATGATACCAACATTAATTGATGATCCAGGACAGATGGAGAAATTCAAATTCTCTCTGATATAAAATATCAAAGTATATCTTAATACAAATATCAAAGCAATGATATTTTGTTTCATTTCCTATTTATTAAAGATAAATAAATGAATGAAGTGAACTCATATTTCTTTTCCAGTGCTCAGCTTCTTGTGGTAAAGGTATAAAGTACCGTGAGGTGCTCTGTGTTGACCACTTGCAAGAAAAAATAGAAGAAAAATACTGCAGCCATTTGCAGAAGCCTCGAACTCACAAAGTTTGTAGATCCGTCAGATGCCCTTCATGGAAAGCCAATAGATGGAAGGAGGTAGGCGATGTGTTTTACAATGACATATACATGTTTTGCATTTAAAAAGAAATTTTAATTCAGTCTTTGCTTTAAGTAACTGTACAAGATTTACTTCTTTAAGATGTCAATATTTTGTTTACACTCATCTGCCCTATGTTCTAAATTAATACTGTACATTATCAATGTATGTGCTGTCTACAGTTAAGTAACAAATTAGTAATTGGATTTGTTTCATAGCCACAAATTATGTAAAAAGTTCTGTTACTAAATGTGGTGCTACCGATCATCCTAGTAATCTCACAGCAAATATATAGATGATGGTGTGTTTAGCAACAGCTTTCTCTCCACTGCACATGTTGAATTTGAGCTAAGGTTACATTCTAGAAAAACAGAAGATAGGATTGTTACTGGATAGTAAGAACTAGGGATGCAGAAAAAGTAGGTAACCTAGACTGGGCTAAGACTAAAGTAGAAAGAGCGAAAACAGGATAACGGCAAAGTAGCTTTCCCCAAACGTGACACATCCACAACATGAAGGCACTGGACCCAAAGGGTCACCAGGGCACCCAGTGTGGAACAGATGAATCCTGACCCTGATATCAGCAGGGGCTACAGGACGGCAGCGGAGGTGAGAGAGTCTGTGCTTCTTGGGTACCAGCATTCCTGTGCGGCCCTGGGATTCTTCAGCTGTCATGCAGCTGCTGCGGCTTGAGTATGGTCGATACTCCAAAGAGACACTTTCTGGCCCTTGACCTCCAGCTGCACAGCAGAGAATCAGTGCTAACACTGGCCATGGCTCACCAGACTCCACAAGACCCACTAGACAAATGTCTTTCAATGGCATCACAGATACAGACCTGAATATTCAAGGGCTGTACAAGACCCAGGTGCTTTTGTACAGACTCTGCTTTCTTCCCTTGGAATTGCTTTTCTTGTCATAGTGATTAGCTCCCACATTCACCCACAGGGTCCCCAAATCCTTGCTAGAAACAAATGACCATTTGTGATGCCCTTGGCCTTGATTTGTTGTAGGAAAAAGTATTCACATGAAGTTGACAATTGCAGGTTATGTCTGTTACATATAATAATATATTGAACCGAAGTGTAATTTCAGAGGTAGTTACAAGATAATCACTGGTTACTGGCTTGTTGTGATTGTGTGAATTATAGGTTAGCTTTAATATAAGCACTCTCTATGAAATAACTTCATTTTATTACTATTTTACGTGGTTCCTGAGAAAGACTGATGTGGTAAATTGTCATCCAGACAGGTGCTCAAATGGGTTTTGAAGGAACATTTTCCATTTGTCATATAGTATCTTTCTTCATGAAAGATGTGGCAATACGTTTTAATGATTACTGCTAAACAGGAGGCATTACTCTTTAGGGCCCTTTGTCTTTGTGTATATTTATTTAGAAACTCTAGACAAGACAATTTTAAAAATACTTACTGCAACAGTTGTCTACATGGTGGATAATATCTAACAGGCAAGAGATGATATGTGACAATATAAGGTGATATTTTGATATGATCTGATGTTTATTAGCTACACTGCGACTGTGTTGGCTCCTTTGTAGTGCTCTGTGACCTGTGGCTCTGGAGTGCAGCAGAGAGACGTGTACTGCAGACTGAGCGGCGTCGGTCGGGTGGCAGATGACATGTGCGACCGGTCCACCCGGCCATATTTTCAGAGGCAGTGCTGGCATCAGGACTGTGTGAAATACCAGTGGACAGCAGGAGAGTGGTTCGATGTAAGTACCAACAAGTGAACTTTCAAAGACACCGCAGATAAGAAGGAGTCGTTCATTTCGTCGTTGCTTTTCTAGTGTTCGGCATCATGTAAGAAAAAAGAGACTCATCGGCTCGTGATCTGCACAGATGCACAAAACACACAAGTGGACGAGAGTCTCTGTGATCCTTCCACCAGACCTCTTTCT
>PVIR01046508.1:0-10079 GCA_004026965.1 Petromus typicus
GAGACCTCCTCTTGGACATCTTGGAGGGTCCTCTCACTATCCTCGAGGGCCTCTTTCACTTTTGCCTGGTTAGTCAAAAGCGCATCAGGCACCAGCCTCCAGAGGGAGAAGGCAGCCACGGGGAAAGAATCTGGGTCATCTCTAAGAGCCTTTTGGAGATCGTTTTTGACATGGTCCCAGTCAGACAACATAAGGCTTCCGCTGTGCCGAAACCAAGGACTGAAATGATCGACAGTCTCTACCAGTATCAAGGCACTGTCTGCCTTAATAGCAGTGCCATTTCCTTGTAGGAGGAGGGACCTGCCTCTCCATAAGCTGTCTAGAGTGGGAGGACCCCATACCGAGATGGTCCTGAAATCAATACACCCCAACTTACTGTGCCGGCCCGGGGTGGCCCAGTGGCAAGTCTTCGTGATGCCAGATCTCAGTGGGACCTCCAGTTGTCGGGTCCTGTTCTCGAGGGCTACTCATCTGGCAGTGAACCAAAGGCGGGGGTCATCACGAGGAGACGAAATGGTGGAGAAGCCTTTATTGCCAGCACTCTCAGCACTTATATACAGCCCCACTTCCTTGTTCTCAACCACCCCAAACCAGCCTTTTAGGGGACAGTCTCTGTCTCTCTGTTTTCCTTTAATCACTGTGGCCGGGAGGGGCCCACTGTGTATATGTCACCTGGCACTTCCTTTATGGAGCCAGCGTTGTTTAGCCCCAGGGGACCCCACACAAACTGAAAGGGAGGTAAACGCCATGGTGGAAGGAGGGGCTGGAGCCAGAGAAACAAGAAACCCAAGGTCTTAGGAAAATGGGCAGAAAGCCTTGAGTGAAGGAAACATTTGGAATCTAAGTGAATCATCTAGATTTCTTACTTTAAAATACCTTAAGTCTTAAAAAGCCAACACTCAGGGGGCCAAATGCCAATGGCTGGTGAAATGATTGTTTGCTGTCCAATGACCTCAGTGAGAATAATGAGAAGCACCTCACAGTGTCTTCTTGCCCGAAGCGGGCGCCGGACAGCCCACGGCCAAAATGAGAATCCAGGGCCACAAAGGCCACCTTGTGATCTGACAAAGTCAGCATGGACGTTTACATTCACATACTAAACACCGGTGAACAAAGCTCACACTCAAGGCTCGGTGTACAAATCCACTTCGCTAACCACTTCAGCCTGGCTGGGGGCTCTTCATGAAAAGGGAGAAGCAGCTGCGACCGAGGAATGACTACCTCCGGCCTGCGTCTGCTCATGCAAAGTGTAACCCTTTTGCGGGTGCCCTGTGCTCACCCTTGTAATTAAGTTCCTGGTCATCCCAATGCCAACATCACCTTCTAAGTAATTTTTCTTTCTTTGTTAGTATTGTTATTTAAAAAAATTGGGTGCAAGACATAGCCCCAAGCTTTGCACTCTGATCTATAAGCGACAGGGCTAGGGAATCAGTAGGGGAATGCAGGTCCCCAGCAGCATCTCGGGAAGGGGGACCCAGTGGGAAGCTGTTTGCCCGGGCTGCCTCCTCCACATCTCTCCCATCAAACCTTGCAAGTGTGTCCTAGGGAAGAGCTGAGAACCCAGCCTGAGCGGCACCGTGTCAACACTCGCATTCTGAGACAGCAGCTAAGTGACCCCACGCACAGGTGCTACTGAGGGGACCGACGGTACCCGGGAGCCACTGTCTCGTGACACCTCAGCAAGCCCTGGGGTCTCTACGTGTCCCCCGTACCCCACATGACACGGGGGCATCTTACAACATTCGATTCATGTCTTACTGAAAAGAGATTCACATTTTTAATATTTTTGAAACTATGAACGTATCATATCAATTCTTGCTTGTGATGGACACTGATCCTTTCTTGGCCTTCCCAGAGACAGCGTTTCTTTCTAACCCTTTGGGCGAGCAGTTACATTTCTGTAGGGAGAAGTGATTATAGAGATGACAACCTCGCCAAAGCCAGAGAGGTATCAAAGGATGGAGGGCAACTGTGGAGAGCACCACTAACCGGCAATTCATGTGACTGCACACGGAAACGTGTGCACGGGGGGTGGGGGAACGTCGGACGCAAACTTCATTTAAAGATGTTTTTCTCAGTGTTCAGAAGATCACTGGCAGCACTCAGTGGGTGTAGTAAACAGGGGAAGGGAGCGTAACTAGAACTTTAAATTCTAGTCTCCTGTGAGTTCACGGCACATGGTGAAGTAATTAATAATTAGGCAGAAATGAGACTTAGAGAAAACTGAGCTTGGGTCTGATCCATGCTACTACAGGCGGCAAGGACTCCGGACCCCAGCCTACCACATCTTTTATTATCTACATAAAAAAAAAACAAAAAAACAAAACTGGAAAGGCAGGGCCACACCAACAATAGTCCTAGAGAAGTTATGTAGATGAGGATTCCTGGGGCAAAGCAGCAATAGTCCTTGAGAAGGGAGATCCAGTGCAGTTCTGCCCTGAAGCATCACAGCATGTGGGACCATTGAGTCCCTGTTGCTACAGAGATGAAAAGTCAAGTCGAAAGTCCGTCTGCAGGCAGGAAGGCCTGGTCAATTTTGACCTTGCAATTCCCAAACAGGGTGGTTCCCAACAAGTGGGCACTGATCCTTTCTATGAGACAGAACCTGAATGCCACAGAGAGCCAGCCACAAAGCCCATCTGCCCTGGACCCCAGCTCAGCAATCTTTCCTCACGCTCTGACTTCTGAGCCTTTGCCTGCCTCTTCTCTGGTTTAGATCAACTTTTTTGAGTTGAGTACATGGAACAAACTAAACTTCCATGTAGCAAAAGATCAAAGCGCACAGCGGAGGGTCAGGGCCTCACACTTAGGTCTGCGTCTGTTTCCCTAGATGCCTGCAATCCTCCTACCTCAGCCTCCCTAGACACACCTGGTTGGGGTCAGGTCCCTGCAGACACAGGCACCTTAAGATGGCCCTGGGACTCGGCCAAACTCTGGCCTCGTGCTTACTGCTCTGCCACTTTCTCACTGCGTGACGCTGGGTGACCTGCTTCACCTCTCTGAGCCTCGCTGTCCTCACACATGAAACGGGAATGGCAGGGAGGTTCTCGGTGTGCTGTCCGGAACACTGACAAGGCGCTGCTCTCTGGTACCGCTGGGACACACGGGGTGGCGTGGGGTGGGGCGGGAAAATGGGGTGATGCTGCGGTTTGCTCGTTGCTGGGGTACCAGCCTCCTTTCCAGCTTATTTTATGAGGACCCAGATGAAGACCAGCAGGCAGAGCAGCACTGGCTGGTCCACGGCCACCCGCAAACCCGCTCCCCTTTCCAACCAAAAATCGCAGTGTTTGAGGGCGCACAGCTCCTTGATCAGCCGCCACAGGATCCGCTGGTGGAGCCTGTTGTCCTGCTTCTCCCGGGAGAGCTCCGCCTGGTTGGCCTCCTGGGTGGCGTTGACGCAGCCGGCGAGCAGCACCTCCTTGGTCACGTTGGCCTCGGAGCAGCCGTCGTAGTGGATGCCGTCTGGGAACTGCCAGTAGTTGGCCTCGTAGTACCGGTTCCCCTCCACTCCGAAGTCGATGTCCAGCTTGCGGCCCTGCCTGACGAAAGTCCCTGGGCGGGCGGCGGCTGTGCGGGCCTCGGTGACCTGCTGTGGGGGGTTGGGCGCAGCCTTCCGGCCCCACTTGATCCTGTGCTTTATGCCTCGTGCCGTGACCAAGGAGAGGTGGCAGAGGAGGACACAGACCATGGCCAGCGCCCACACACCCACGGGCGTCTTCATCTTGTCAGAGTCTGAGGGTGATACGGACAGGGACAGGGAGTTAACAACCCCACTGGGCTCCCGGCTTCCCTGTCTCCTCCTAAGTGAGGAGAATTTTTTTCTTTTCTTTTCTTTTTTTTTGAGACAAGGTCTCACCTTTGTAGTTCACTTCAGGCTGGCCCTGAGCTGAGCCTTGAACTCACAGCAATCCTCCTGCCTCTGCCTCCCAAGTGCTATGATTACAGGTGAGAGCCACCACACCTGGCACTGTGGAATGTGGTTCTGATTGCTGGTGGGAGTGAGTCACCACGCCCTGCATTGCTATATGTGGTTACTGGGGATCGAACCTGGGTCCTTGCACTTGCAAAGCAGGTACTGAAACCACTGATCTAAATCCCTTGCCCAGGATTTTTTTTTCTTCACTTGGGATTGAACTCAGGGTCTTCACATTGAGCTACATCCCTGGCTCCTCCCTTCCTTCCATCCTCCCTCCCCCTCCCTCTGTCCCTTCCTCTCTCTCTTTTTTTCTTTCTCTTGAGAGAGGGCAGTACTGCTAATTTGCCAGGCTGGGATCAAACTTGCAATCCTCCTGCCTCAGCCTCCCAGAGTGCTAGAATTATAGGTATGTCCCACTGTGCTTGGTTCTTTTCCCCTCAGCATTAAGGGTTGAACCTAAGGCTCATGCATGCCAGGCGAGAGCTCTACCACTGAGCCACACCCCCAGCCTTTATGTGTAGCAGATTTTAAGCAAAGAAATGGCGTCCTTGTACCATTTACATTTTCCCCCAAAGCACCACGGTACTGGTGTTTGGGCTGTGCGGGGTCAATTCAGATACTGTGTTTCTTGATTTGCTGGGAATTCTGTCCACGCAGGGCCTGATCTTGCCTTTCTCAGGCAGACAAGAGGATGCCACTGACAATTACGAGGCCTTAGAAGATGTGTGGAAAAATAAATGATCAGTGAATTAGTACACAGAGGGTGGTGTTAGCTGTCCCAAATTTTCCAGTAAAGGGGTCACTGGGGGTAAAAGGGTTAAAATAGAACACTTCTGCATGTGGACAGTATTTTCATTCTATTCCATATTTCATATTGTTCTGGGCTGTACCAGCACTGTACCCGGTACACTCTGCCTTTCACTTTCAGAGTCACTGGCTCCTAGCTGCTGGTCCTGTCTTTACAGTACTGTGTGTGTGTGTGTGTGTGTGTGTGTGTGTGTGTGCGAGCGCGTGTGTGAAAGAGAGGAGAGAGGGAGAGAGAGAGAGAAGGACAGGGGGTAGCAGGGAAAAGAAATGTGGTTAGGGGATCCCAGCCTTTCTGTGTCAAAGGGTCAAAATGGCCTAGAGGTGCCCTTTTCAACTCCACCCCGGGGCACAGTGTCCCTCCCTGCACATGGCGTGTACACACATGGCGTCATGAACCCGTGTTAGTCTACCCAACTTACTTCTCACACGGGCCAGACACAGTATTTCTCCATCTTTTAAAAAAGAGCAGCGGTGGCAGAGTTATCTTTAGCTCTGTGTGACTGGGACTCCAGGTGCCATTCACTGTGCCCACTGCCATTAGGGCTTCAAGAGGGGGCGTGGGAGGTCCGGAGGCCTTGGGAACCCCTCAGGGTCCTGGCTCCAGCTGACTCCCGGAATCTAAAGGGTTGCTGATGCCTGGGTCAAACCCACCCCCTCTTCGGAGGGAACAGATTTGGCTCCAGAAAGGACAATAGCCATTGAGGAAACCCACCCCCAGGGCCAACTGCTGGGGCTTTCCACACCTGGGCCTTTGTCTATGAGCCAGGGACACACCAGGCCCCTGCAGCCCCGTGGGTGGGTCTGAGCTGACCTCCAGGCGGAGCCTGAGCCAGCCCAGCCAGAGCTAGAGATGCTGAGGCACCTGCCCAGATCCCAGCACCCATCACCCACCTGTGGTGTCCCGGATGCGGTTACTGTTCCCCTCTCAGAAGTTCAGCTCTGCTGTGACACTGGGTCCTATGGTGAGAGAGACAAGGGGCTGGGTGCTACACAATGAGACCCTGACTCTATACAAGGAAATGAACAGGGGCAGAACACAGCCCAAGGGGCCTCCACTCATCTCTCCAGGCTGCGGACAGCCCTGCTCACCTGGCCCTGCATCTGGACACTGCCTGGCCTCTGCCCCCAGGCGGGCATGAGCAGCCAGCCTCGGGCACCTGTCTGGCCCTGCCCCATCCCGGTGAGCTCAGCCCAGCTTTCTCCAAAGGGCAAGCTCTGGCCAGTCTCCATAAGACAGGACCATGCCCATGTCACCAGCCCGTACCTCTCCCTGGGAGGATCTTAAATGAGAGGGACAGCCTTTCAGGACCCAGGTGAGTCAGGCTAAACAACAGCACAGAGTTTGAGGAAGAACTTGGTTTGTGCCGGCCAGGGCCTCAAAAGCAGAGCAAATTCCCAAGCAGCCACCCTTGCACTAGCACTGAATCCTAGCAGCAAAGCATAGCCAGGCTCGGTCAGCTCAGAGGAGCGCCGTGACCTGTTCTTGGGCTAGGGACCCGCCCCCGCACCAGGAGTAATGCAGCCCCTTTAGGAGTCCTGATTCGAACCGAGCTGCCCACCTACCTGGCTGTCGTCTGGCTGGCAGTGCCTGGGAGCCCAAGTCAGGCAGCCCTCCAGCCCTGCAGCCCAGCTATATAGGAGTGCTGGGGAGCTCCCTGCAGCCCTGCCCTCCCGCCCTCCCGCAGGACCAATCAGGGACTCTCGGCCCCTCCTTTATCCTGAGAAGGACGAGCCTTCTCCTTACTCTTGACTGAAACAAACCACACGAGGATCTTGAAGTTCAGAAAGGGCTGAGAGAATCGGAAAAGGCCTTCAGTATCCACCACAGAGGGGCTCAGACAAGCCTCGCTGGGCACAGCTACCGGCTTGTCCCTGGGGCCGCTCGGAAAGAGGGGGCGTGCTGCTGGGGGGGCGATGCCCTACAGGGAGGCCGGAAAGCAGAGCGGGTTGGGGGTGGGGGCGCCCTGAGCCTGGGAGAAGACTTACAGATCTAGAGGACTGCGATCAGATAGGGCGGGACGACACCGCGCAGGGGACGGGTGGACAGGGTTTCTGCGGGCCTCTTGCCCTCTCCGTGATGGTTCATGCTGCGGAGGGGGCGAGGACCATTCCTGGGCTTCCCAGGGCTCCTGCCTCACAGGTGCTGTGTGACCATCCAGGGACCCTCCACAGCCGGGACTGATTTGGACGTCCCTGTTATGATCCTTACCCCAAGCAAAAACATAAGTGAATCGTGGAGGTGAGAATAGGGCCAGGCGTGCCTGTAACTATTGTGCATCGGATTCCCCCACTGGTCAGCACTAATTGCTTTCACAGCTCTTTAGCAAACCAAATTCAGCGGTTGTTTCTAAAATGACCAGCAGGTGGCGCCAGAAGAGTTCACAAAGACTTGTAGCCTGAGGAGGGAAAACCCCACAGCAAAGGGCGCTCCCAGAATGTACCGCAGGTATCCCGAGAAAGGAAGAAAACGCTTAAAGGGAAAGGGAAGTGGGTGGGGCGGGGAAAGCAAAGAAGGGAGAAACATTTGATGGTAAAAAGGAAAAAACAGAAACAAAGTGATGTATATAGGGGAGGTGAGGAGTTGAGGAAGGGCAAGAGAATGAAAAAATAAAAGGAATCACGGTAAGTCATGTACGTTTACAAATTCTCAGTGACGAATGTGATCGTAATGTATTCCTAAAAGGTACCAATAAACTCAATTTATTTAAGAAAGATCATATATCTCCCATAAACAATGATCATTAAAGATTTGAAAATAGAAAAAAGGGGGGATGCTTCGGCAGAGATTCTTGGAGCTTCAAGCTTGGCTTTTTGTCCTATGCTTTTATTTTTTTAAAATCCATTTCATTCTTTCTCTCTCTGTTTCCCAACAGAGTCTCACTGCGTAGCCCAAGCTGTCTTCAAACTCAAGACAATCCTGCCCTTGTACATACCAGGCCTGGCCCTGTTTTTCTAAAGTCACAGACTTTTGGTGTTAGCAATCATACAAAACCAAACAGATCAATAGTGTAATCTGTACAGATTATTTGCAAAATAAAGAAGAGAAAAAAAAATCTAGCATTTCACTACCCAGAGGCAAGGACACTGCTCAGGGAAATGCATAATTAGACTGGCGAGTTCTGAGCTGTGGAGACCCAGAATCCTCTAGTCCAGCTCCTTGGCCCTGGCCAGTCACGGGTCCAGATAGGCCCAAGGTCATCGTCCAGGCGAGCCCACTGCACCCTCCTGCGCTCTGTACCGTCCACCCATCCGCCCGGCTGACTGGGACAGTGTTATCTCCCTCCTGAGTGTCCTGTTCCCTTCTCAGGCTCTGCTCAGAGGTTGGGAAAGGGTTGGGTCTGAGCTGATGAAGCTGCAGATTCTTCCTGCCTGTAAACAAAGGGCTGTTCTGCGCGGCCTAGAGGAGTGGGGGAACAGACGGCAGGCGGGAAGGCCAGAGGGAAGGCAGGTGGGAAGGCAGGCGGGCCCTGCGCTAGGCCAGGCCAGGCCTGAGCAGGGTGGGGGGGGACAGAGGTCCGGGCAGGGGTGGGGCTCCTGGGCCCAGCCACGGGACTGCGCTTTCTGCACTGGCCAGGAGGGAAGAGTGTGGTGGTGGATGAGTCCCCTTAAGGAGGACAGCAAGATGTGAAAGATGCCATAGGGCAGGAGTCCTATGTGTGTCTCTTGAACATGTGAATGTCAGAAAATCATGCAGCTTGAAAAAGATGCCCCAGAGAAAGGCTCAGTTCTAGGGTCCTTATTTTATGGATCCCTCCTGTCATTAGATCCTGAATCCACCTAAGGACATTTATAGTCATGATGGTGATGCTATGGCATCACCTCCCATGATGGACACACCATCCAGAGGTAATCCAGTGGGAGGTCCCAGGCTGTGACCACAGCAGAAAGGCCATTAAACAGATATGGCAAGGCGCCAGGGAGTTAGCTCAGTGGTTCCAGCGCCTATCTTGCAAGCTCTAGGGTCCGGGTTCGATTCCCCGGTAACCACATACAGTACTGGGCATGGAGACTCACCCCAGCAGCAACCAGTACCACATACCACTGTGCTGGGAGTGGTTGCTCACTCCTGTAATCCCAGCACTTGGGAGGCAGAAGCAGGAGGATTGCTGTGATGTGAGTTTGAGGCTGAGCTTGGGGCTAGCCTGAACCACAAAGTGAGACCCTGTCTTAAAAAAAAACCTTAAAAAAACCCCAGATATGGTGATTCCATTGCTAAATGGACTCAGCGACGAGGCATAGAGAAAGAATGAAATGAGTCCTTGCTGGATAGCTGGCAGCTCTCAGGACTGACCCACTGTGTCCCGTAAAATCTGTGCTTATGTCAGGGCCAGGGATTTAGCTCAGTGGTTCTGGCTCCTGTCTTTCCAGCACAAGGGCCCAGGTTTGATCCCCAGTAACCATATACAACAATGCTGGATGTGGAGTCTCACACCTACCAGCAACCAGTACCATATACCACAGTGCCAGGCGTGGTGGCTCACACCTGTAATCCCAGCACTCGGGAGGCAGAGGCAGGAGGATTGCTATGAGTTTGAGGCTGAGCTCAGGGCCAGCCTGAACTACAAAAGTGAGACCCTGTATCAAAAAAAAAAAAAAAATCCCTGCTTGTGTTGAGCCCTGCCCCAAGGTAATAGCAGCAGGAGGTGGGCCAGTGACAGCAGGCCCAGGACTGGAAGCTTTAGTGGTTTCCCAAGAGAGGCCTATGAGAACTGTGTTGT
Organism: Petromus typicus; assembly: GCA_004026965.1. NCBI lineage: Eukaryota > Metazoa > Chordata > Mammalia > Rodentia > Petromuridae > Petromus > Petromus typicus. The sequence goes on from PVIR01046508.1 coordinate 9,442, forward strand.
TCCTCTGCCACATGAGCACAGAGAGTGAGCAGGAAACAGCCCTTACAGGCAGAGGCTGCTGGCCCCGTGTCTTGCACATCGTGGCCTCCAAAACCCTGAGGAATAAGTCTAGCTCTTGTCTAAGTCACTGGTCTGTGGTATTTTGTTATAGAATCTTCTTTGGATTAAAAGAATGAGCTCATTTTGGTCTTGAAGTCTGATATCCGTGCAAGAAGGTGCACATTTGCAAGGGAGCAGCATTCTGTACCTGTCATACTGAGCCCCGCCCAAGTCCTGCTCATGCGAGGCGCTGAGCCTCACAGCAACCTCAGTGTCCTCATGGCCCTGAGGTCACAGCCCTTCCTACACTGCCTGCTGCCCCAGCTCCATGCCATCCAGGACCGACCCAGGATCCCTGCATCCCTTTGTGCCCATGACCTGGCCGAGGACAGTACTGTCACATCGCTGCACGGATCAATGCCGCCAGGTAGGCTCTGGCTGGGGGACAGGCCCGATATGTGACATCAGGGCAGGAAGGGTTAGATACAAACAGGAAGAGGTGCTTTCATTAGAGGACAGCTTCACACAGATGGTGGCTGTGTTTGGGGCTCGGTTTTGGAGGACGCCTCAGGGCTGGGCTGGGGGGAGGGCATGGGGCC
>PVIR01046509.1:0-10226 GCA_004026965.1 Petromus typicus
TTGCCTCTTTGTAACGTTATAGTAAGGACTGGGACTAATGCCAACATTAGACACTAAAGTAGTTCTCAAGTCAATGAGTTATTTATATCCTGCCATTTTACAGAAACTATGTCAAGTGCTATCTAGGTGTACTTAATTATTACCTTTATATGTTGACATGGTCTTTTTTAAAGTCTTACTCTATGTACTTAAAGTATTGTTCCTCTGAAAATACTAAGTTTAGATGGCTGCACTCAGATTAAACCTGTACCCTGCCCTTCTTCTGCTTTGGGCAATTCCACCAGCCTTAGGTGGATAAAATAAGCAGAGGATTTGACTGAAGATTTGATTTGAGAGCATCTGTGGATGTTAATTTTCTCATCTTAGTGTCATTAACACAAGTACTGAGAATTTCCCACATTGGTATCAATTTACCTGAAAAGGCTTTGGCTATAATTCTCCAACACAGCCCAGCCTGTATCTGCACAGTCCTGGCAGACTGCAAAACACTTTCAAGAACACTGTTTAATTTAATCTTTACACTATGAAGTGAACAGATAAGGTGTCATTACACAATGGTGAATTTCCCTGGGAGAACTGCGATTGCATTTGGAAGTTACAGAATTATCTTTTAGGACATTGGAAGCAGCTGGTTCATTTCAGGGAAAGTGGACCTTGTCATTAGGAAGGGCCTCCTTTGTTCTTTATCATTAGGAAGGGCCTCCTTTTTTCTGAGGGGATTTGCTGTCAAGCAGAATACGGCAGCACTTCATAAACACTTCCATGAAATCCTGTTAGCCTGAAATGTTAAGAATTTGGTTTCACAATATAAAGTGAATCTATTAGCAGGACTGTAGACTCAAAAGATTTGAATAATATTTTCTTTCCTTATGTTGAAAAATACTGGGTATTTTTTCCTTAAGACAGCGTCTACTTGCAACACTAGATCTTCTCAACTGATGGTCAAGAAGAACAAATAAGTTTGATCTTGTCTTTTTTATTTTTTATTTTTTAGATTTCACTAAGCCACCTCATCTTTGACAAAGGAGCCAAATATCTTCAATGGCAGACAGATAAACTGGGTTTTGACCTACCAAAGACTAAAGCTAGATCTAATTCTTCCACTATGTACTAAACTAAAATCAAAGTAGATTAGAGACCTAAATGTTAAAACACAAACACTAAACCTGCTACAAAACAAGTTAGGTAAACTCTTGGAGACACTGGTTTCAGGAAAGACTTTATGAACAAAACCTCTATAGCATGATAACTAGCAGAAGTAATCAACAAATAAGATCTCATCTTATTAAAAAGCTTTTGCACAGCAAAAGAAACCACAGGCAGAGCAAAAAGATGACCAACTCATTGATCTTGTCTTTTACATCACCCCAAAACATACTGTGGGGTATACTGGCCCTAAGTATGGAAAGCCTAAGTATGGAAATCAACCAGTGATTTCTCAAAAATGTCAGTAAGGACTTCAGAACCCAGCCATCAAGCTTTGTTGTAAAATATTGCTAATTATTTTGACTGTCAGACCTATATCATATTGCAGGTGAGGGTTGATATTTCCTTGAAAAAACATATCTTCCTATCATTCTGCATTTTGGAAGAAAATGAAACTCTGGTGATAATTCTTGAATCTCCCCATTGTTAGGAGCTGGTTTGGCCCTACAGGACAAAGGCAATTCGTTAGGAAATCACTGAAGTGTAATCTCCAGGGTTCTTCTCTGTCCAGGGTCCCTTCAAAGGTCTTGAGAGGAGACTCAGCAAAGTGTATACGTGGTCTCTCCTTTTTCCTTTCAGGGGGTTGGAAGAGAACTCTAAGCAACATCTCAGGTCCTCTATATTTTTATTTGGAGATAGGGGTCTCACTCAGTCACCTGGGCTGATTTTGGACTTGTGATCCTCCTGCCTTAGTCTCCTGAAAGGCTGGGGTTATGGGATGTACCACAATTCATATTTACCATATGTTTTCAAAATTTCAAAAACCTAGATATTTGGGGAGGGTTTCTTACAGAAGCCCTCAAGATTACATGAAATTCGCCCTCTACAGAATCAAGGTCTGTCTTTGCTCTAAAATGATCCATGGTGTACTTTCATTATCGCCAAGCTTTCAACATAGTTCTAAATAAAGAAGTCTTTCCTTGCCTATTATTTAAGAGAATGAAAAGAGAACTGGGGTTTATTTATCCCAGTGTAGAGCATTTGTCTAGAGTATGCAAAACTATGACTTTTAACCAAAGAATAAAAATTTTAAAAGGAAGAGAGAAAGATCTAGTCCATACATACTTGGCATGACAAGTGTAGAGAGTAAGACCAGGTTCTGGAGAAGCTGGTTTTGAGGTACAATGGTTGACCATCAGAAAACACAGCAAAGCTCCAGGGTGACCATTTGGAACCAGATGACAGCAGTGCTGGAAGGAAAGAGGTGATACAGAAGTGGTCCCAGGACAAATACACTTACCACTGTTGCTACGTAAGCTGAAGGCAAAACATACTTGAAAGAAGATCCTAAACAACACTGTTAATGTGATGAAAGGTCACCTGAATTACATTCATTTTATGAGTATAAGAACTAAGAGAATAGAGATGCAGCGAATAACCTGAGCAAGACTGTGAAACTAGTTAGCAGGGTTACAAGAATAGAGCATAAATCTTCCTAACTTCACAGCCAAGTATATCAGCCTGAAAGTGGTATCTGCAGGATCTGGAGTTTCAGAACAGGGTGGAAGAGGGGATATTCACTGTAAGTTCATTTTGGTTGCTGTTGTAATGCAGCATTTACCTGTGTGCATGAAGTGCTCAATAACATTCCAGAATTCTTGCATGAACCACAAATTTAAAAGTAGATTTGATCATCAGAGCTTTATCACTGTTTGATTCCATTCATAAGAAATTTAAAAATAAATCTGAAAATGATTGAGGAGGGGTCAGGGGAAATTGTAGGGAAAGGGAGCACAGAGAATGTATACTGCTTATAGCTTTTTGCAACTTTCAAAGATTATCAAACCAAATACCTAAGAATTCTTCATCTCCTTGTACTATTACTTAAACCTCAGTAGCAATGTAAAGCAAATAAGACCAACAACTACTAAAATAAATTAGTGAACTATGAGTAAAGAAACACTCAGGTTTCAGAGAAGGAGGGCTCCAGTCTTCCTGCAGCAAGGGAAAATGTTTCTCACATTACTATGGATCACGTATCTCCCACCCTTTTATCACCTGCTGTCACTGAGGAACAATACCACTGGCAGATGCAGAATGATTATCAGGAAAGACAATAATATTTTTACTGGAAAAACTGCCAAAGGTCTTCAGCAAATCCTTTCCAGTCAGAGGGTCCTGCTGCCTGTCCTCTGTCCTGGGAAATTCCAGTCTTTCAATCCCTCTGTTGTAAAGCACACTCCTATCCAGGCTCTGGGCGCCTCGGGGCTCTGATTCTACAAGACTGCCCAAGAAAACAAGATTGATTTTACCTATTTTTGAAAAAGTTGTACACTATCTACCTTATGGGTATATTTTTTAAAATAAAGCTAAGGTAATCCTTATTCTGTTGGAAGGAAATCGATCATCATCCCAGAGATATTCACTATTCATATTTAAGTGTATTTCCCTTTTGTCTTATTTCCAAGCTACACACTCAGTTTTTCTTTTTATTTTTCTTTCTTTTGTGTGTGTGTGTGTGTGTGTGTGTGTGTGTGTGTGTGTGTAACTAGGAATAAAAACAAGGTCTTCATACTAAGCAATTTCCCTAATTCCTTTTATTTATTTATTTTTTTTTATTTTTTTTATTTTGAAGCAGGGTCTCACTAAGTTGCCTCGGCTTGGCTCAAACTTGCTATCCCAGGCTCCTTGAGTGCTGAGATAGCAGGCATGAGTCACCACACCTGATTTATTTACCTTTTATAATGTAGCACTGTAGAGTAGGAATTTCCTGACATTATCAAAATCACTTTCTGATACAGGATTGCCTTGCTAATTATTGTTTATTTCTGCATACAGTGTTAAGAATTAATTAATAAATGTCACTGGTGGGTGCTATGATGTGAAAGTTGGTTGTCTCCCAAACACCCTATGTGAAAGGCTTGGCCCCCAAGATGACGTTATCAGGAAGTGGGGTAAACTGTAACAGAGGGAGCCTAATGGGAAGTCCTAAACTTAATGGACTTGTGTGCTCGAAGGCATCATGGAACCTTGGTCTCTCTTTCAACTCCTGGCTCCTTGTTTGCTTGTTTTAATAAATTGAGTTTATTGTGCATTTTATAAATACATTATGATCACATCCCTTACTGACAATATGTAACTAAAACTAACATATTAATACAGGTAAAACCTAAGGTAATAAAACTGCTAGAAGAAAATATGAGAAATATTTGAATCAGACCAAGATTTCCTAGTGTTTTATCATGACTCAACTTAATACATAAAGCATGACCATAAATGTACACATAAAATACATAAAACATAAAATAAAACCTATGTAAGTTTTAAAATCTAAAATTTTATATATCACCAAAATTTTGAACTTTTGCCTGTGGAAATAATTAAGTAACTAAAAAAGCAAACCACAAACTGGACAAAAATACTTGCAAAATATATATCTAGAAAGGGCTTACAATCCAATTATATAAAGAACTCCTATATCTCAATAATAAGTCAACTCAATAAAAATGTTTAAAAAGATTTGAATAGCCACATCCAAAAACAGTAAAGTATTTAATAAATAAAACCCAAAGATGGGGCCAGGGATTTAGCTCAGTGGTTCTGGTGCCTGTCTTGCTTGCAAGGGCAAGGACCCGGGTTCAATTCTTGGTAACCATATACAATACCAGGCACGGAGACTCACACCCAGCAGCAATCAGCCCCACATACCACAGTGCCGGGCGTGGTGGCTCACACCTGTAATCCCAGCACTTGGGAGGCAGAGGCAGGAGAATTGTTGTGATGTGAGTTGGAGGCTGAGCTCAGGGCCAGCCTGAACTACAAAATGAGACCCTGTCTCAAAACACCTTAAAAAAAAAAAAAGCTTGTCATCATTATTCAGTAAACACAAATTAAAATACAAAATAAAACCATAGTGAAGCCCCACAGAAATGCACTACAATGGTCATAATTAGAAACACTGACAATAATGACAAGGATCTAGAGTAGCCCTCTGTCTCATAAATTTCTAATGGGGCTTCAAAATGATATATCCACTTTAGAAAATAGTTTAACAATCTAGATCAAAATATTTTACTAAGAGATGTGATGTAAGTCCTCAAAAAGACTTGTACATGAATGTTCATAGGAGCATTACCCATAATAAGTACAACTTCAAAACATACACAAATATCAACCAACTAGTAGGAAAATAAACAAAGTTTGTTTGGGCATGATGGCATACACCCATAATCTTAGCACTCAGGAGGCTGAAACCAAAGGATTGCCAGGAGTTTGGGGCCGGCCTGGGTTCAGCCAGTGAGTTCAAGACCAGCCTAAACTACACAGTAAGACCCTGTCTCAAAAAACCAAACAAAAATTTTGTTTATACAACATTGTGAATCTATCTCAAAAACACCATCTATGTGAAAGAAGACAACTATATAAGACTTCTGATTGTATAAATTCATTTATATGAGATTGTTGGATAACCAAAACTATAATGGGTTAAAACAAATATTGATTACTTGGGGATGCGTGTCAGAGAATTGATTATAAGGGGCAGAGGGGTTTCTGTGCTAATCCACGGGAAGTGAAAAAAAGTACTTTTCAAAGTATGAAGGATGCTATATATTCAGCATCGGGATTCTCTAAATGGGTAGCTTTTGCTTTTTTCAAAATTGTTTGAAACTTATTTGAGAAATCTTATAAAAACTAATATAGGGGCCCAGTATTTAGCTCAGTGGTTCCAGTGTCTGCCTTGAAAGTGCAAGGTCCCAAGTTTTCGATCCCTTGTAACCATGTACCACAGTGCTGGGCGTGGTGACTCACACCACTAATCCCAGAGGCAGGGCAGGAAGATTGCTGTGAGTTTGAGGCTTGCCTGGTCTATGTAGTGAGTTCAGGGCCAGCTTGAACTACAAAGCCAGACCTGTCTTAAGAACAAAACAAAACCCCAATACAACAGTGATACAAAGACTACAATTTTAAACTGTAGATCCCTAGAACTCTGCCCTTCTCCTTCCCATAATCCAGATGCTCTGAGTGGGCTTACAGAGGTGGACACTATTGGGCTACATAGTATTTATTTCTGAAATCTTTAGGCACTCTTTAATTCTGGAATCTAAAAATTCAGTTTATCCCAACAGTTTTTATTGAATACCTACTATATAGCAACCTTCATAGTCAATTTGTGAATGATTAAGAACAGAGACATAAATGAGGATGAAAATATTCTGAGTTTATTTAATCTTTTATTCTAAGTTTTGAAATATAAGTAGTAAAGAGTAAATTTTACTAAATTTATAGTAGATTTTACTATAATTCTTCCAGAAAAAATTAAACTAAATGGATTTTAAAATTTTTCAACCAAACAGAAACTAACACTTAACCCAATATAGAAATTTTTAACACTGTGCAAAAACATATACAATATACAGAGTACAGTATTTGGAAGTGTAGGACCTGTGTACACTGAAGTTAAAAATAGATTACCACTGCTTGTCAAAGACTGAGTCACTGGACCAACATCACAATGTTTGTTGGGTAGCTCAATCATCCTTATGATTGATTCTGTCAGGCATAACTGTCTACACCTAATCATGCAAAGTCCTCTAAAACTTTTTCTTTAGTATGAGTAAATCTCAGAATATTAGGGTAGAAATCAGAAGTCAACCTCCTCTAATTAACATGTAATATCTCCCCCCAAAAAGCTGCTCCAGATCCTTCCATCACAGCGCATGGCCTATAGCTTATCTTCAGGGCACCCTTACAATAGATGCAGACCAGAAATAGATTACTAAAATGATTACTGGAATGAATAGCACCAGAAATGTTATTTAAATTCCTAGAAGGAAAAATTAACCTTAATTTAGACCACTACACTACTTACTTCTCTTTTTTCTACTCTGACACCAAGAAGAGGGCTTGACTCCTGTAATCACATGGATTGCTGTCTGTAGAAGTTAGAGACCTTCAGGATTTAGCGGAGAGGAGGCTCTTTGTAGAAGCCAGCAAGGTCCTCTTTGGAAAGTTGGTTTGGTTTGGTTTGCTGTGGTTTGGACTCTGCCTATTTGTAACCATTAACAAAGCATTAACATCACAAGGCAGATGAAGACTATAAGGCATGTTGCTTTTCTTTCCCTATGGAACAACAAAATTGCTGACACTAAACCTCAGGCAGCATGAGGCAAACTACCATGAAGCTTCTCCTGTATTTCAAGAGAACATATAATCCCACAGGTAGGCACAAAGTTCATGGGGTGAATCCTAATTCATTCCAGTTTAGGATGGCCTCTCACTGTTCTCTGAACCAGTTCCTAAACAGGAATACAGTAGATAAAACTGAGAAAGGTTAACGTATATGTGTAGGAAAGGTGAGAAGTAAGGGAAAAAATAGAAAGACACATTGCAGCAAGGAAACAAAAAGGGAAGGGCAAAAAACTCCCAATCACCTATTCCCTCCTGGACACACAGTAAGTTCTCTTCCGAGGGATGCCTCATTCTCCCTGTATCCAGGTGGTGGCACTGGTGCTCTTTCTGCCTGACCCTGTGGCCAGCTTTCGGTTTGTCTCCCTAGCTCAGGAAGAACTCTAAGAGGCAAAGGAAGGACCCTTGACTGCCCAGTGTTGGACCCGTTGAGACACAACCCTCTAAAGGACCACTTCTCTGCAACACACTGCCTTAACAAGGGTGTAGTAAGGGGAGCAAGGAGAAGAGAGACCGAGGCAATCAAGGAGCGAAGCCAACAGGTGGGACAGTCAGGGAGTGGGTAGGAGAGTTACTTCCATTTTTCCAGGAAGTCTTAAAGATGGTAGGTTAGACAAATTATATCCTAAATTATGCAGAGTATAGCCACAAACACTTAGGTTGGATTGTCATCCATCTTGTATAACCTTAAGATTTTTTATAAACTTCCCCCTTTTGTTACTCTACATGGTGCCTGATTTTATGGATGGAAAAATAAATGTATATGTTTGTTGTCTACGGCAAGGTCACCTAGCAAGTTGGGGATCAACTTGGATTTTTCACTTAGTAACAAAGACAACAGATAATAAAGTCTCAGCCATGTGACTGTTTGATATCCACACGTTTCTCTAGGGAAGCTAAGGAATTCTCTAACTATATTACATGTACTTTTGAACATTCTATGTAAATAAGCATTTGGATCTAAGTCTCCAAGAAATCAATTTAACTTTCAAAGGGTCCTAGAAGAACAATCACTGATCTTGTTCATCAAACAATCAGGACTACATCATGACCTGTAAATAAGATAAATAGCATTTGGGATCCTGCTGTGTTGTGATTCACGACTAAAGCTCCAGAGTAAGAATTACAAATAGACACTTCGGTGAAACGTGTAAAAACTTCAGGGTTGGACACACTCTGGTTTCCAGTGTTCTCCTCGTCTCTACCAGACCACATGTAACCCACTCCGTACTCCTGTAAGTCCAACTTCCTCCACTGTAGAACAAATTAATTCAATTAGTTAATTATTTAAATCTGATCCATTTCCATCAGAAATCATAATTCTTCTGAAAATCTCTCTGAGAACAATATTCCTCTACCTAAATTGCTACGGGATAGAGTTGCTTCCTTGACCTATGTATATTGACTCAAAAGTCTTTTTTTTTTTTTTAAATGCCTAAGTAGGTTAGAAGTCCCTGCCACATTTGACTTTCTCTGTGACTTTTTTCTGTAAAATTTTGAGGCCCCTATTACATACTGCTACCATACACAAGCCTAAGCCTTTACCAGCAGTGTACATTTAACAGTGTATCATATTTTATTTTTTTAATTTTTTTTTAGGTTTTTTGAGACAGGGTCTCACTTTGTGGTTCAGGCTGGCCCTGAGCTCAGCCTCCAACTCACATCACAATCCTCCTGCCTCTGCCTCCCGAGTACTGGGATTACAGGTGTGAGCCACCACGCCCGGCACTGTGGTATGTGGTACTGGTTGCTGCTGGGCTTGAGTCTCCATGCCCAGTATTGTATGTGGTTACTGGGGATCAAACCCAGGCCTTTGCACTTGCAAGACAGGCGCCAGAACCACTGAACTATATCCCTGGCCCAGTGTATCATATTTTAATATCAATCATTTCCACAGTTATCTAAATCTCAATGTCAACTCGCAGTTTTTTCAAAGGAAAACAAGGACTGAAAAGAGTCTTGGAATGAGTGCCCCTTTCAGAAAAGAAGTGTCTAGTGAAACCAGGCTGCCCAGCCCAGACAATGCATGATTACAACTCAAAGAGAGAGTGAAGACCGACCTATCATTGGTAGCAAAAATGATTTCACCTTTCCAAATTTGATGACAGAAACAAAGCTTATATATACAGGGGAGTTGTAGGAAGGGCAGGGTAATGGGAAAAAATGAGAATCAAGATCCATCATGTACAGGTATAACTTCTCAATGTTGAATGTATTCATAATGTGTATCTAAAATATACCAATAAACTCAATAAGGGAAAAAATAATTTCCTTTTTGGTCAGGTTAGTGCAGTCTAACTTAAGTTACAGTCTGTTTCGACTTAGCTACAACATGCCAAGTTAATCATCTCTTCTATGTAGTTACGTTCTTTTTGTACGAGTGAAATCTGTATCTGTAAAGGATTTGGGCTGATCACTAAGCAGAATTCATTCTCCCTGTAGCAGCATGCAGCCTCAGAGTTTAAAGAATGATTCTGTTCAGGGCAGTGGTGTTCATAGATTCCCTTTGTGCTACATGACTTTGTGCCCTCTAGAACCATTAAATCATTCATTAGTCTTCATCTTAACCAGTTCTTCTGATTCAATGAGAAATTAGCCAGGAAGACATACAGCTCTGTCCTGTCTTGTAGAAGTCCATATTTAGTCAAAAGATCTGATCTAGTGGTCTGATAATCACATCAATCATATAAGCACGAATGATTCAACCCTCACTAACCTCACTAATGGTTTTCTATTAAGAGTTTTGTTAGATCTCTCTTACAGACATTGCAGTAATATAATATATATGTATATATTCTTAAAAGGATCCTGATAAAGTCAAGCAGAAGAGATAGAAAGCTGTTATGGACTGGATGATGAGTTCACTCCAGGATTCTCAGAATGCAAATAGTGAC
>PVIR01046510.1:0-10219 GCA_004026965.1 Petromus typicus
TTCATGATTTTGTCATTAGTTAGGATGGCAGAATAGCGTAGCGGGTTGCAGATGGCGATGTAACGGTCAAAGGACATAGCCAGGAGTACTGAGGACTCCATGAAGGACAGCCCATGGATGAAGTAGGACTGGGCAATGCAGGCATCCAGGCTGATCTCTTGGATAAACCTCCACAGCACCCCTAGCACCGTGTGCACGGTGGACAGCCCCACACACAGGTCGGTGAGGGCCAGCATAGCCAGGAAGTAGAACATGGGCTCGTGGAGGCTCGGCTCAGTCCAGATCACGTGAAGCACCATGCAGTTTCCCAGAAACACTGTGACATACATAAGGGATAAGGGGATGGAAAACCATAAATAATATCCTTCTAGGCCAGGAAAACCAGTGAGAACAAATCTTGAACTATTGAAGTTGTAATCTGAAATATTAGACATTAATAGGACATTGAAAACTATTTTGAAAGCTCTTTTAAGTTCCATAAATATCTGATGTCCTAATTTTAAACACTATTTTTCTGTTTGGGAAAAAAATTAAAGATAAGACAATTTTTGTAAGCTTCATAAATGCAACAAAATTTTGGCTATATTATTTTAAGGGAAAAATCTGCTGGCTAGCCATGGAACTTGTAGGGTTAGACGCAAGGAGCTCAAATATTAGGGAGTTTATATAGAATTGGTAATTAATGGACACGTGAGATTTAGACTGTTGGGTGCTCTTCCTGGAGCATCTGTTCCACCCTAACAGTAGTTACCTGTGATGACAATTGTGCATAGAGTTGCCTGACAGCACCCTCAGGAGACTGTGAGGTATTTAACTCAATTTTACATTTGATACCACAGATGTATCTGTAATAGTTGAAGGGAGGGCACTAAGTCCCAAAGAAATATCTTTTTAATATAATATAGTTTAAGAACATGTAGAAACTAGCTGCAACAAAGTAGAACTATGACTTTTTCATATTATGTATAGCTATGATCTAATTTATTTATGTATTTATATTGTCCTTCATTTTTCTTCACTATTTTTATTCAACGTTTATCCAGAGATGTAACCATTTCTCCCATAATTATTACATCTTTAATCTCTCATATGTAACTATAACATAATGGCTTGAATTTTGAACTAATTGCTAAGCATTTATTGTTCAAACCTGCTTTATTTATTGAGACAATACAGACATTGACTCTGTATCATTTTATTTGTACTATTGATTTTAATATACTACAATCTCACACACTAGTTATTAGTTTGTAAGTATTTCCACTATTTAATTAAGAAAGTGTTCAAGATATATATTTTATTACTTTCACTGAATTTCAAATTATCTTTTAATTCATTCTTTTGAGTTTCATGTCATTCAATAATTCTTTTTTTGTTTGTGTATAGGAGAATTTCCACAGAATTTATCATGCCTGTTTAAAAGCATTCATTATTAGAATGCCTTTAGAGATGAACTTGCACTGCTCTCTTATTGTGAGGATGTTAACTCTATACACAGTGTTTGACTCATTCATACTAAATTCCTCTATTATTGAACATTCTTGCTAACACCATGAAAACTGGACCAGATGGTTTAATTATTGTTATATCTCCAACTTCATTGAACAAAACAGCGAATAAATTCCTTAAATAGCAAAATAAATCTTATGTCATCAATAAGTTAAATTCTTAATTTGATCTGAAGGCATGAGATGACATTGACAAACTAAGCGTTGGTAACATATTTACAAATGATTCCTATGTTTCTGAAAAGTATCATTGGAGAGAAATAATTTTACAGTGTTGTCCCTGGCACTTGTACCTATTTTCTCCATTATAATCCTAAATTTATAGCAAGAAACTGTGAAAGCAATATATTCATATGCATATATATATGCTTACAGGTAATATTGAACTTATATTTAATATTTATATATAATATTTAACAAAATGGTAGAAATGATTTATATTTTATCATAAAGTTGGGCAATGAGAAAGAAAATTTAATGTATAATGATTTTCAGATATTTGTATGGCCACTGATTTTTGTTGTTCTAAAAGTTGCTCTATCGCTTGTAATTCTGTTCCAGTATTCTGTTGAACACCAGTATTAATACACATAAACTGGTATTATATTTATTTGTTATATGGTATGCATGTTTCCTTGAAATTTGTAGCAGTTTGAGCATAAAATGATGCTTTGTGAATATAGATATGATTGATCAACTTAGTTACATTTATCAAAATATAAAAAGAAAAGTCATAGATTACATAAGTAAGTTATATCATAAGCAAATTTAAATGGATATATTTAATAGCTTGGATAATATTAAAAAAACCAGTTTGGAATATAGAAACTACAAAGATCTTTCCAAAAGAAATGGAGCAATTAATTTTGCAGTTATTTGAAAAACTATTTCTGAAAACTTTCAACAAGACATTTGCCAGGCCCAAGTGGACTTACCAGATGAAGTCATACGAATTTTTGTCAAAGGTAGTAAAAAAGAAAATTCCGATAAGTGGGTAGCTTTATGCAGATGTAAAATTGAGATTATATCAATACAAGGTAAAGAATAAATTTTTTTTCCTCAAGTATAGAAATTCTAGTCCTAAATATCTTTACTTGAGACCAAAATAATATAACTTCTGTCTTTCTGTATATCATCATCTTGGAAAGTTTTCCTTTCAGGAAACTCTAGAAGTTGGCTTCCTATGAAGATAGGTATTTACTATCTCTGACCACCCTTTTATATATTAGTTGAGGAACTGAAGTTCTGATCAGGTTGTCAATAACACTTATTGAAAACAAATACGATTTCCCAAAGACAGATTCTTGCCTTAGCTGATGGTGCGGTTCTAGATGTGTGTTTTAACACTGTCCTCCATGCAGAAGGAGAGGTGCATGAATTTCCCTGTTCAGCAGGAACTCATGTTAGAATCTTGCGGCATAAACTCTGAATCTAGTCAATATTCCCCTCACGGAGAGTGAATTAAATGGATGAGGGATGCAGCTTTGTCAAACCCCACTCAACTCCACGGCACAAGGTGACTCCTCTGGACGTTGTCTCTAAATATAAATATCCAAGCAGGACTTGTTAGTGACTCTTCGGAATTATAGTGCGATTAAAGATTCCTGAAAATAAGCGAATTCACATAAACAAAAACAGAGAAGTAGTGCACTATAGTTAAAATGAGTGGTCTAGTTGAAAGAAAAAGTCCATTGGTTAAAGGGGAAATAATTTTAAACTCTCTATCCCAAGATCCAAATACATAGCCTCAAAAACAATGAAACTGGGCAAGGTAAGGGCCAAAATGACTCTGCAACCATAGATTTAGATTAAAATGGAAATACTTTCATCATAATCTTAAACAGTAGTAGCCTTAGTAAAAGTGTGAGTCTAACACCAATTACTTCCTATCTCACAGTTATTTTCTAGTAATTTTAAACACTTTTGTCTCAATATTCTTATCTACAAAACTGAATGACTGTCATTGTCCTTTTGGAGTAATGGAAACTTGGCTCCGAATGAAGTCACACTGCAGATTCCAGGGAGAGTTTCAGAGATGAAACAGGTACCTTTTGCAATATCTATGTTATGGATGTCTGTAATATATATTTCCAGATAGAATAATATGGATTATTCAAACATAACAGTCTTATAGTCAGGCTCTCACCTATTATACATCTATATCTAGTACAGAACAATTTAAGAAATTATCTCATATTAAATAGATGAAACAAAATGCTATGAATTTCTTTGGTTAAAAGAGCCTATGAGTTATTTGAGCTTGTAAGAATAAATCTAAGGGAAAAAAAAGAAAAAGAATAAAAGAAGAATTAATCTAAGATTTCAGAATACAAATGTGTCTCAAGCAGATTCAGTGGGCCCTACAGTTGGATTGCTGAAGTCTTTCTTACAGGGAGGGAATGGAATTTTTAGAGACCCAGTACTTAAAAATAGAAATAACATTTAAATAAGATGCACACTTGGGCATTATCCTCTGAACACAACTGAATTCCTGTTCAAAGCTTTGGAAGGAAGGAATTAATAGATAAAATAAAGATGAAAATGACCTATGATACAACCATATTTTTCTTCTCTAATCTTTCACTCCTGTGTGCTATATTGGTTCATGTTGGACTATTAAATTAGCTCTATTATATTTGCCAAGAATTCTACTTTATAGTTTTAGTATCTGCATTCTAGAGGAGTAATTTTCCATAGTTCAGTTTTTCTTTGAACTATGGCTTTAATGTTACCCTTAGAGTTGAAATTGGAAACCCTTCCATCCAAATTAATTTCCTGAGGTTATTTTCAGGATGAGAATTGCTTTGCTTTTATAATTTTTTAAATCAGAATTCTAACTGAACCTCTCCATATCTATAATTTTCTGTATTTGAATGTTTGTAACTCAATATTTAATGGCTTTACCAGTCTGTATGTGTTCAAATTTTCTATTTTTCACTTGAGCACAAAAGCAGTTTATACTACTTTGTTCATATATTGTCTCCTTTCTTTGTGTATTATTACATTTTTATAACATGGAATTATTTCACCTTGAATAGTACTTTTTGTTGTGTTTTGTTGCCTTTTAAAGGCTATTGTGAGTGGTCTTATTTTCTTGAATTCTCACTTATTTCCTTTTTTTTTACTGCCCTTTATGTTATTGATTTTGTATTCTGCTACTTTACTGAGTTTATTTATCTTAAGAGAATCTGAAGGACATGGTCTTTTCTAGTATAGAATCATTTTATCTGCAAACAGGGATAGTTAGACTTCATTTTTCAGGTTTCTGATCTTTTTATTTCTTCCACTCTTCTAACAGCTCTTACTAAAATTTTAAGTATCACATTGAGTAAAATAGCTGGAGTCAACACCTTTGTTTCCTTGATTTTAGAGGAAATGCTTTCAATTTTTCCTTTTTTAGAATATCAGGCATGGATTTACTGCATATAATTTATTATATTGAGATCTAATCCTTCAAAACTTAGTTTGTTCATGATTTTCATCATGAAAAGAGGTTTTTTTTTTTCATTTTTCAGTGTATTTATCCTAAATGATATGTACAAACAAATAAGAGTGTTGTGGAGATCAGAGAAGAAGCAAGAAATACCTTGGAAGAGTCATGAAAGACATACAACCCAGGTCTTCGAAGATGTATCAAGGTTGGGGGACTCTGACAGTCACGGATCGTTCTCCCAACTTCTTAATATTCATTATTTAAATTTTTTCTTTTTATTAGTAGAAATTGCAGTCTGTGAAATTGGGAAATTAGGAATTATGTGCATGTACCTAACACTCCTCAATTCGTTTTATTTTAAAGAAACTGACTCATAAGCAGAGGGAACAGAAGAGAAAGCTTTAAAAAAAGATATAAAAAGGGATTTTTAATTTTTCTTAACATTTTATCCTGTCTGTGGTGATTTTATAGCAATTCACTGGTTCATAACATTGTGGGCATATAAAAATAATAACAGTCATTGGAGGGTATTTGCACTTTGCATGAGGTGATACATTTGATTTGCAGTTATTTTATTGCTGGGCTTTCTGGGTATCTTCACTGGCAATATTTATCGGACTTTTCCTTTATTATAGCATCAGTTTATTGTCACAGTGTGATGCAAAGTTAACACATTGAGTTTGGCAGAGTTTTTTCCTCTTTATTTTATGGAATACTTTAAAAAGTGCTGAAATTTGTTCTTAAAATGTCTATTAAAATTCATTAGCAAATTCATATGGTTGTGGGATGATTTTTGCTGTTGTGAGAATTTCTGTTACTATTTCAATCTATTTCCTAATTATTAACTACATGCATATATACATATATATATGTAATGTGTTATACATATCTCCTTAGTTAAATTTTGTCAAACTTTGTATAAATCTTTATCCTCTTAAATAATTTCACTTGTGTTTGGTAAGGAATTAACCCAAAATGCACAGAGCTAGTCATATTTAATTACCAAAGATGGATGCAAACAGAGTTACTCACAGAAACAAGATCAGTTAGAGCCTTCCAGCACTGTATAGGCTTGTTTAAAGACCTTGGTGACACGGAACCATCTTTCCTTGCTTAGAAGTCCCTATTTAATATTGTATTAATGCTTTCTAGAAAACTGGTGTCCTGCCATTTCACATAAATTTTAGATTGTTGATCGCCCTGGTCAGAAGAAAATTAGGAAACAGTATAGAAAAGTCCAGAGAGCAATGCGGACAGTGGACATTAGCAAACAAAATAGTGCAGAATATGTACAGGATGAAACCAGAACTTACTAGTGGATTCTCCTGGGAAGCTAAATATTTTCATTCAGTGAAATAGTTTTTATATAATTATCAAAAGATAAAATATCTTTATGTTAGGACAAAATGTAAATTAAAGATGAATAAACTAATCTCCAAAGTCAAATTGTCACCAATGAAATCTCCATTCCACTAGTAACAATCATACTGTTTAGAAAAAAATTTTATGGGGAAACTACAATATATGCAAAATTTTTAATACTGTCTGAAACATAACAAATGTTACACAGATGTGAGCAATACTTTATAAATGCAAGAACAATATTTACTTTGCCTATTTGTAGGTTTATGTGGGATTCACAATTGCTTTAACTGTAATACCATGGACAACAAATTCTTACAAAAGAAATTCCCATTATCTTATAAGTAGATATTGCAAGATTAAGACATTAACATAAGGAATGATCTGCTTGAAAACAGAGTTTAAAGGCTTTCACAAATATCTAGTGCACATGAAAAGTATATATTTTCCATGTAGATTTTTAAGATGCAAATAAATTTTGCCATTTGAATATTCTTGACTGTGTCTTTCACGAGAGCCCTGCTGTTATTAAGAATCTCTGTTGCAGAATAACCACTAGATCTATGGTAGAAAGAAGAGAATTTGGATGCAGAGAAAATTATTTTTAAAAACCAAACTAAAAAAAAAAATACAGTAGTTAAAAGCCTTCTACCACAAGACGGTGGACAGAGACACAGATGAAGAAGGAAAGCAGGGCAGACAGAATCTTAAAGAACAGTTACAATTGCACATTTTCTGTTCGTCCTTTAAAGTATCACTCTATGAAAAGAAAGAAATCCAATGTGTTTTGAGAGACTTTGGCTCCTTATTTCCCACTTCTTCACCTTTCCCTCTCAAGTTCTGAGATTCTCCTGAGAACACTGGAGAGAACTCAAAATGTGTGAAAATCCTGGTGTAAAATAATAAAAATGAGTACGTGACATATTCCATAAAAGAAAGAAACTTGCCCCTGCTCCCTCCTCTTGCATGAGACAGAAAGGGACCTTGAAGCTCTTTACAATCTGTATCACAGTAAGATTGTGATATTGTCAAGAGGGATATCTTTAATAGAAGGAGAAGCGATGCAATTCCTACACCTTCTGGGTATACAAAACATAAGTACTTGTTCTCTAAAACTGAAGAATTAATTCTAGGAACAACTAGGAAGAATTTACTGAGAGAAGGACAGCTTCTGTCTCAGAGGTACAAAAGGGGAACAGAAAATGTGTCGCCCATCCATTTTTCAAAGGTGTTTTATATGGCAAAGCCATGAGGTGAGGCGGGTATAAAATGGGACAAAACTAGAAAATCCATGGAATATTACAAGGTGGGCACAAGATAGGACAAAGTCATGACCAACCAATAAGATTAGCCAGGTAATATTGATTAAATGGGGATCAATAAAACAAACCCTTAAGATATCTAATTAACTTACCTATCTATATTACCTTGACTGTATAGATCAGGTACAGATTGTCATCTAGAACCACAAATCATGTTTACAGCTGAAAAGTAGAATGTGGAGCAGGTTCCAGGACTTGTTGAGTAAAAGCCAAAGATATGGAAAGATCACTGAAGGAATCCAAGGGGAGTGAACAGTAAAAACTCTACACAGAAGGTAGAACTGACAAGTGTCTATACACAGTAAAGAGGTGCAATGCAATTCCTCCAAAGTGCATGAGCCAAGTAGTTTTGCAACTAGACTGTAGGCTCAGACAGTTGATGCATTCCATCCTCAGAGACGTGTGGCTTCCTTCTCAGTATAAGTAACACCTAGTGTGGGAATGAGAGGGCAGAGGCCCACATAGGAAACAACCTTGCACATCTTATCAACTTCAAGTTGAGAAAAAATTCATTCAAACAATGTATGCCACAGCACAGGAAAGATATTTTTGAATTCAAAAGTACTGATTGACCTTCAAGTGAATAGCTGTCAGTACCCTATTAGTATAGGTAGTCATTTGGAACAAGAAAACACTACAAAAATGAAAGATAAAAACCATACTACATGTAAAAGTGCAAACTTGAGACAGAGAACTGGTACATCATAATATAGGCTGAGAAAAATGGCTTACTGAAGACTATTTTTAGTTGGTAATTTATTTAAAATACACACTTTCATTAATGTATATACAATTTAAAATTCTTGACTCATAGCAAAGTCTTCACCAGCCAAAAAATAGAAAATAACTCTACATAATATGAAACAGTGGTAGCTATAATAGAATTAGTAATTCTGAAATCAATTATCCAACTTTTTCCAGTAATTTTACAACCATCTCAATATTGTGAGTGATCGAACTGAATGTCTGTGATTTACCACACAGACTTTCTTACCACACTATTTGTCTTGAAGATTAAAAATAAAATTATGCATATTGCCTCCAAAATTCATGACATACAATAGATATCCGATTAAAATAGATTATTAAAATTACCATAGTCATTATATATGATGTTTCTTATAATAAAAGATACAAGCCAGAGAGAATAGAAGTGTGGTTGGATATGATAAAAGCTCCAAGCAGGGAAGTGTCACAGTGAAATCCATTTATTTGACAGTGAATCAGCTTTAATAATTATAAAAGATTTTAAAATTTAAATGTGTAAGAATTAGTGTGTTTAGTCAGAATCAACAAAACAAAGCTATAAGATACAGATAAACTGATTAAAGACCAAACACTTTCTTGTGTGCAACACAATGGAACAGTTACAACAAATGAAGTAAGAAATTACCACCATGTGCGAGCAACAGTAAAGCCCAAAGTGGAATGAAAATGAATAATCCAAATAGAAGCAATAAGGTTGGTTATTATTTTATAGATATTAGCTGTTTTTCAAAGGTGAACCTATATGACAAAATTTAGATCCATGGTCAAAAATAAGAGGAAGTAATGGAAGAGGAAAGCCCAATAACAGGTAAGGCACCTTTGAGAGTGACAGATACATGCTATATCATAATTTTGAGGCTGATTATATGATTATAAAATTTTCAAACCTTGCCAAACTTTGTATATACACCTATCAAGGATAAATTACTATTTTTAAATATAATTTATTAGTTCCTAAAATATTAAGTATATTAGTTGCACATTGTAAAAATAATGTACAAGGTAACAAATACACGGTGTCTAATGGAGTAAACTTTATTAACATTCATGATTTAGTTTTTCTCTTTACTTATCATATCAATATCTTACAGTGGTTACATCACTTATAAACTTTAAATTAAAAGAAATTACATAGACAAAATAGGAAAGAAAGAGCTAATATGAAGTTAAAAAAATGAAACAGACAATAGTCAATCCAAATCCATAATGTATTACCTAATACAATTTTGTGTGCATTTAATCAATGTGTATTTATATAAGGTCTCTTTATATAAAATCTACTAGATAGTCTTGAGATTAAATTAGAAATACAATGTATAGTCATAGTACTGATGTAGTCACTCTATATTCTTTTAACTGTATCCTGAGATTTGAATGAGATTAGACAATTTTATAGGTTCGAGTCAATATTTTAAAATGATTCAAATGGCCTTCCAATGGTGCTTGCTATTTGTAATACTCGAACATATTCGCAAATCTAGAGTTTGTGCAGTCCTACTCTTGTACTTAGTAATGCACTTTATGAAAAGCTCATTCGTTTTTCATGAGTGAGTTTGGGGAATCATTGACTTGGCAGACAATATAGCATCAAGATTAGATTCTTACCAATTATTTTATTAGCTATTATTTAAATAATCCAATATTTTTATGCTACTTATTATTTCCTCATGTGGTTGATATAACTGTATGTGTACTTATCATGAATAAAACAGAGATTTAAGATTAAGTTATAAAATTAATTTAAAAATTGATGATCTTCTAGTAATTATTTTAATGACTTTAGTCACCAGAACCTACCTTTTCTAGTGGATGGATACCAAAAACTC
>PVIR01046511.1:0-10226 GCA_004026965.1 Petromus typicus
GTAGGTTGGGCTGGGTTATAAAAATTATGAAATTGAGTGAGTTATACAACTTCCACCATTACATGCTTACATGTAAAATAATGATCATTTAAATTATATCTGTTGAACTGAATAAAACAATACCCTTAGAAAAGAGTTACTGTTTACTATTCATGTTGAATTTTACTCTAGGTATTATGCAAGTATCTATTTATAATAATGACCAGAATTATTTAAAATAATTAAACTTATCAGTTCAATAATTGACCATATTCAATTTAAAACAAGTTGAAAATCTGAGAAAAATATCACTAGGTAATGTACAGAAGATCACAAAATATTTATAGTATTGAATTGTATGATCGATTTAATTTGAGCAATATTTATACACAATGCAATTCATGCTTGATATGCTCTAGAAAACATCTTGAAAGAAGTATGTATCTTTTTTCAAAGTAAGTTTGGTCTTTGAAAGTAACACTCCTGAATTATGTGGTGACTCAGTCCAATTACCATGTCTATCATGCGATAATGACAAAAATCTCATGCAAATGAAATGAGCTTTGTGAGTAGTAGAAAATTAAACAAGGTTGCTGAGGCCTAGGTGTCTGTAGCAGGCTTTGTAGAGGGAAAGTTAACCAGCCAGAGCCACTCTATGCAATAGTGAGTAGCATGGCTGAGAGATGAATGAAGTGTAGACATCTTATGCAGGCTAAGGTGAGGAAATAGGGTAAGAAGCAGAAAGCCACTGTGCCCTTCTCTAATTGGTGGGTCTCTCCATGACAAGGTAAAATATTGACAAAAATGTATAATTTTCAATTTTAGATTACAATATAATCTGCATAGCAAAAAAGTACAAATAGCATAAGTGAACAATTCAATCAAGGTTTACTGCAAAATTCTAGATCAAGGAACACAATTGTACCACATCATAACAGGCAATTCAGTTTTTTCTTCCAACCATCACCTACAGAAACAATTAATAGCACAGCTTCCAGAGAGGGTTAAATGAATTCTGTTGGCTATTTATTTAATGCTAGGTGAGTGGAGTCATATATTTACTGTGGACTTCTTAGAGAGAGACTGCTTTATGTGCACTCTTTTTTTTAACTATTAAACACAACATTACATTTGTCAGATCTTTTTGTGTGTCAGATTGTTCATTCCTATTGCATTCAAGGGCTATAGCAGAAGCTTCTCATTTGACTGTGAACCTTCGAATTTGCGCACTTGTCAGTTACAAACACTGTGTAGTGGATAGTACTATTCTTGTGTTGGGGCGACAAGCACACATTAACTGCAGACTCTCCGATGCCACTGTGTGATTGTTCTATTTGAGTAACTACTTCCGGATTTACATAGTAGCTGCACCAATTTACATTTGCACCTATAAGGAATAAGAATTCTGTTCCTTTCATTTTTTTTCATCACAGCTAGCATTCTTCCACTCCATTTTTGTCTTCTGAGGGGTGATTAGATGGAACATTTGGTTTATAATTTGCACTTTTCTATGGCCACTAAGGTTTAACTGCCTTTGATGTGCTTTTGACCATTACAATATCTTCTTTATGAAATTTCTGTTTAAATCCTTTGCCCATTCTCCTGTTGATTCACCTTTTTATTTTTAAAGGATAGGCATTCATTATATATTCTGGATAAAAAGCCTTTGTTGTATGTACACAATGTAAATAACTTCTCCTGCTCTGTGGGTAAACTTTTAATTCTTTCAGCAGTATGCTTTGATGAATACAAGTTTATAAATTTAATACAATCAAATTAATGCACTTCCATCATGGTTAGTACTTTAGTGCTTTAATTTATTTAAATTTAACAAGTAAATATTAAAATATTAGGAAAATTCTAGCTTAAACATGTATAAATGGTTGCAGCGATAAATTAGCACTATGTAAGTTTGAATTTACATTTTTTTACATATCTCTGTTTGAGATAAAAGATAATCCTCAAAGCATCAAACAGAAAATTATCAATTTGTTCTTAGAGATTATCCTAAAATGATATCTATTAAAGTAAAATGATACTCTTCAAAAGACCAAAAAGAGCATTTGATTGGATATCAGAGAAATTCATTTTAATTTAAATATTTCTACCAGTCTCTTTAAATAGGTGTCCTTCACTCAATATGACATATGCAGCGCTCAGTCCTACAGGATCTCTTTCTTCATTACTTAGCTTCTAATGACAGAAATAAATATTGTATTTTTAAAACATGGATTTGAAGTTAGAGAAAGTAGGTCTTTCATTCAAGTCTCTTCTGTATCAGGGATTGAACATCAATGTAAATGAATATTTATAAACACAAATTGAAATATTAAAAAAAACTGAAAAGATAAACTGTTCATGATGCACTTTTTAATACCAATAATAGTTAAGTTACAAATGGAGCTATACCCAGATCGTCACTTTGTCTTTTTCTCTAGTTGCTTTTTGGCATGGTTTTCTTATGTTTTGGTGTGGAGAATTGAACTCAGGGCCTAGTGCTTATGAGGCAGGTCTCAGAACCACTGAGCTAATTCCCAAACCCTCATTCTCTTTTTAGACAAAAGAGAAATGAGAAAATGTTCTTATAGTTCTGGTGATACCTATAGTACTAAAGGAATGTGAAAGAAAATGAGAGTAAAGACTGATTATGTCTAGGGGAAATAAAACAAAGCTGAATGGGAGAAGTCCATGTTTATCTGACAGTGTCATATTGAATGAAGAAGTAGACAAAAAAGGGAGGATAAGGGATGGTTAGTGCAGAATATTGATATATCAAGTATTTCATTTTTAGAAATACTCTTTTCCACTAAAGAGTTTTAGGATTCTCCATAGGAATGTGAAAAACAATCTGTATCTGAGAGTTTTTCTTAAATTTAATGGTGCATTTTAAATACACATGATATTCACATTCATCATAAAAATTTGTACCTGTACATGATACAATTATCTTTTGGATTTTTTTGAGTATCTCATCTATAAGTTTTTATTTTTTAAATCCTTTATTATAATACAAGTAAATATCAATAAGGAAATTATAAAGGCCATTGCATGAAAAAATAATTTTCAGCCAAAGACATAGCTCAGTGGCACTGTGCCTGCCTGGCAAGTGTAAAGTTTTGAGTTTGGCTCACACTACTAGAAATAATAATAATGATAATAATAATAATAGTGATAATAATATTAATTTTATTATAGGACAATAATATGAAATTTACTAGGTATTATAATCTTAAAAATATATTTTCATTTGCTAATGTCTCTCAGTTCAATTCTTAATAATACTCTACTTTCTTTTTCTGAATAAAACATTTTAATTATTAACAAAGTATCTCACACTCTGTATAGTTTTGAACAATTGTTTTCCTGTTTCACAACATCTATTATTCATTTTGGCCTGTATTTACATTTTCAACTTCTATATCAGAAAGACAATGCAATATTTATACAAATGTGTCTGATTTATGTCACTTAAGGTTTGTTCTCAAGGTGCAACTATTATCTAGAAATGTCTCAAGTGTATCATTCTTTATGACTGGATAGTATTTCATTATATTTGTTTAAAAAGATTTTTCTATCCATTCATTAACTGATGCAAATGTAGACTGTTTCCAGTATTTAGCTATGACAAACACTGCTGCTATAAACGTGGATGTACATGTATTATAGTAGTATACAGCTTTTAACAATTTTGGGAAGATAGCCAGAAGGGGAATCTCTGGTCAAATAGGACCTCTAGTCCTATTTGTTTTTGGAATCTCCACAGTGGTTTCCCCAGTCTACATTCCCTCCAACAGTGGCAAAGGGTTCCCTTTTACCAAGCAGCCCCTCCAGCATTTAATTGATTTCTCAATAATAGCAATTCTTTCTGGAGCGATATGGAATCTGAGTGTTGTTTTAATTTGCATGTCTCATATTGCCAGTGATGTTGAAACTTTTTTTTTTAATTTGCTGTTTCTGTTTCTGTTTTTTGTTTTTGTTTTCTTTCTTTTGTGTATTCACCTCAGATGCTCATTTCTGGGCCACGTCATTAAAATTGGATGGGCTGACTTTTTTCAGTTCTTTATACATTCTAAATATTAGTCCTTTGTCTGAGGAATAACTAGCTAAAGTTTTTTTTTGTTTGTTTTTGTTTGTTTTGTTTTGTTTTCTTATTCTGTGGGTTGCATTTTCCCTCTGTTGGAGATTTGTTATGCACTAGCTTTTTAATAAGATGAAATCCCAGTTGTTGATTCTTTTGAGTATTTGCCAAGAGGTCTGAATTTTATTCAAGAAATATTTGCATACTCCTACAGCCTCAAATATTTTACCTATTCTATCTTTTAGTAGATTATGCTTCTGTTAGTACTTAGACATTTGATCTCTTTATTTTAATTTAGTACATAGTGAGAGACACAGATTTAGCTTTAGTCTTTCACGTGTAAAAAAGCATTTTTTCCAACACCACTTAATAAAGATGTTATCCTTCCTTTTATGGGTACGGTTGGCCCCCTTATCAAAAGTAAGGTGGCTGAAGTGTGTTTGGAGTTCTTTATCATCTTCTGATCTCAGATCTGTTTGAAGGTTTTTTGTTTGTTTGTTTGTTTTTCTTTTTTATGTTGTTTGTTTATTTGTTTGTTTGTTTGCTTTTATCACAGTAGTGTAGCCATATAATTTAAAGTCAGGGATTAGGTTGTGTCCTGTCTTTCTTTGTTTCCTAGAATTGTTTTACTATTTTAATCTCTTTTGGTTCCAAAAATTTTAGGATTTTTTCCTCTAATACTGTGAGGTATGCAATTACTGTTTTGATTAGGATTGCACTGAATTTGTACGTTAGTTGTGGGAGTATGGTCATTTTCACTATGCTGGTTCTTTGTATCCATGAGTAAGGGCTGTCTTTCCAATTTATGATATCCTTTGTTTGTTTGTTTTTTCTGGTAACTGGGATCAAGCTATCAAAACTTGGGCCTTTGTGCTTGCAAGATGGATGTCATCACACTGAGCCAAATCTCCGGCCCTTCTGAATGTCCTTTTTGATCTACTTTTTCAGAGCACTGTAGTTTTCAGTGTAAAGTTCTTTACTTCCTTTGATATAGTGATTCCTATGTATTTTTTTTCAATCCTATTATGAAAAATGTGGTTTCCTTAATGTATATAGAAATGTGAAAAACCAGTTTCTTGGGCACCATTTATTAAAAAGGTTATCTTTCCTCCAGTGAGTATATTTGACCCTTTTGTGAAAAATAAGGTGGATGAGTGTTGTGAGATTCATTCTACATGTTCATGTCTGTTCTAAGGATCTTCAGGTCTCTTTTGTTCTGTTATGCTTTGCCAGTATCAGGTTGTTATTATCACAAAAACTTTGTAGTACAATTTCAAGTCAGGGATGGTGATTCCTCTTGCTGCCTTTGTTTCCCAGAATTGTTTTTGCTGTCCTAGGTCTTTTCTGATTTCCAATGAATTTTAGGAATGATTTCTCTAGTGCTCTGATGATGTACTAATGGTATTTTCATTGGGATTGCATTAAATCTATATAATAGAGTACTGACATTTTCACTTATATGATGCTTCTTAATTCTGTTTTTTCCCATTCCTCTACTCTCTCTTCAACACTTCTCCTTATTTATAAAATCTTTGTTTCCATTGTTTTTTTCTTTTCCTCTTTTTGTTTGTCCTTCCTTCTAGATGACGTGAAACTCCATATGGAAGAATCAAAAATTCTATCCAAATACTTCTAGATTTAATAACAAAATTCAGTTGAGTAGTACGATACAAAATTAATATTCAAAAATCATTCCTGTACACACATAACATATTCATAGAAAGATATTAGGGAAGCTACACTTTTCATAATAGCATCCACATACATGAAATACTAAGGAATCTGTCTAACAAAAAGTAGAAGATTTTTACAACAAGAAAATTTAATATCAGATAACTGAATCTGAAAAAAATAATACTGGCCCCACTGTTTCTAGTGATTCATTAATAGGTAGTCATTTTCTGGATCAAAAGATTTAGCTTTCATTTTTGCTTATTATATCCTCAGGAACCTCCAGATATAGATAGATACAGGTACAGATATAGGTATGAATACAGATAGTTTATTGTTAGAAAAAAAAAAAAAAAGAAAAACAAAGCTTTAAAGATTATTTCTCTTTTCCAGTAGATTCATCAAGCTTTTAACTGTGCCTAAGTGGCTAACCCAACTGATGAATGGCAGGCTTTTGTGTACACCAGGCAAGGAACTGGTGTTGAAGAACAGCTACTTTCACAGTGGTAAATGAAAAGCACCTACATTTATTGAAGAACATTGGAAGATATGCTCAGGGCAAGTTTGTGCCACGAAAAACTGAACCACAAACAGAAAAATGGTGCCAAAAGGGCATGAGAAAAAAATAAAGCACTGAATATAGATAAATGTGGCGAGCCAATCTAAGATGGCGTAAGGGGCGTAAGTCTCCGCCTCGAGAAAGGCGAGCCAATCAAAGATGGCGTAAGGGGCGTATGTCTCCACCTCAGAGAAAAAACAAGCTGTTTCCTTGACCATATTTGAAAGAGTAGGCGGTGTTGGGGGCGTGCCGAACCAGGGTATATAAGGGAGCTAACGCGGAAACAAAGGGGAATTTTTAGGCTTGCACCTCCAGCAGCGTGTTGTGTTCTTCCTTGCGGGACAAGAGGGACACGACAGACAAATTAAATTTTCATGATTGAAAAAAAATATTTACACCCAGGTGCCTCCCTCTAAATCCTGAGGTAAGATTGACAGGGATGACTGATGAATTGCTGAGTCATTGGAGGTGCTCTCAACACTCACACCTGTCCCAGAATTCACTCTGCCATTAATTGCATATGGAATGCATATTCATCAAATGCTGTTAAGTTTTCCATTGGGTAAAGATGAGAACATGTGTCTTCACCTAGAGGGTCAAGATTTTCTGGATTTTGTCATGTTATTCTCTTTCTCTCTTAGGACAATGGGAGAAAGGATATCCCTAGGATGCTTTCCTAATTTAAATGAGTACAGAAAAATAATTTCTTTAAGATTTACTTTGAGATGATTAAATGACAACTGTGTCAAGAAAAATCAGTATTGCAATTAACCACTGCTGGGAAATATATGCCAACAGGTGGAGTGGGTCTTCTCTGTCCCATAACTGGATGCCAAGGATAGATAAAGCATGGACCACAGTCATGTCAGGCGAAATACATCCACATGCATTACAGAGGGCCATAAGTATAGTGGAAAAATGTAGAACAGCACGCTTTAAATTAACATTGTCCTCAGAATTCATAGATTCCCAGGCTTCAGGGGAAAAAAATGTCTTATTTTCCATTTCTTTTCCAGTGTGTTCTATTTTTAAATTTTTCCATTATATTATGAGGTCACATAAATCTAATAGATGTATATATTGATATATATCTTAACATACACTTATTTTAATGGATTGATTCACATGATCTCAAAACTTCAAAGTTGTCTGGGAATCTGGAGTTTCAGACCCTAAAGGGCATCTGCTGACCAAAATCTTATTCGACTGAGAAAGGCCAATCTTTTCCTTAAGGACTTAAACTCATTCATGTTACAGAGAACAACTTTTTTGCTCAAACACATCTCGTTTGTTCGTTTAACAATACCTTCACAGAAACAACTTGAATATTTTATCAAATATCTAGCTACCATGGCCTAGAACTGTTGACATATAAAATAAACTATTGCACTCCCTAAATAGCTATACAAAATAAAAATAATTTTACTTAATCTCAACTTCATTTCCTATGTAACAGACTTGATATAAAATATTTTATAAGACTATTATGAAATATATGCAGGGCCAAAATGTCCCTCTAGCAGAATACTTGAATCATAATAAATATTTGATAATTTTTTATAATATTACATATGAATTTTGCATAAACTTTATAGTTGTTATAAGTTTTGTGTATAAGGTGATTGTTTTATTTTATGAATTTCACACTTGGGCACTATTTATTTTAAATGAGAAGCCTTAAAGAAGGCACTAATTATGTACTCAAAAATGGTGGAATGTTTTGATCAAATCAATGGCCCTTAATGGTGGAAAGATTGCAGAGAGGTCATTCACTTTTGCTATCTTTGTTGAAAGACTATCAAACACCTAAAGTGGAATTAATTTGAATTAATTTATGATTGAATACCATCTAGTAAAGGAATCAGCTAAGGGAAAAAGAAAAAATACAATTTCAATGGAATGACAACTACAAAATGTATGCATTGTAATGGCAAGTATATATCAGGAATTACAGAAAGAAAATAGTAAGCACTAAAAATAAAATCACACAATGCTAACCACATGATTCAATTAATTAGCACCATTCTTGGCATTCTATCACCTCATGTTCTAATATGCACAGATATTAATTAAGGCAATAGTACTGAGCCAGTTGTGAATCTTAGACATTATTGAAGTTTCACAAATGCAAACATTCCACTACCAACTGTTTCCCCAAGTGCTCTCAGCAGTATACACAGTGAGTCATACAGTGTCTCCTTTTTTTGTGTGATGCAGTAAAACTTGTGAAACAACACATACAAATCCCTAGTGCCTTTATTTACCCCTCTAGCCAGATAACCCTGCTGCAGTATGCATCTACTAACCAAGATGCTCTGTATCCTCTCACAGCAGCCTAGAGGCATGGCAATAAAAGGAGAGAGTACCAAAGACTTTTCTGTCCTGAGGCTATTTCAGGCTAAAGACCAAACTCTCCTGAAGCTCCAAAGAAAGTCAGTTTGCAAAAGCAACCCTTCAGAAATAATTCCAGACTTATTTTTACACTCTAAATGTTACAAACATCTTCCCCTTCATGGATTGGAGATTCACTGGTTTTTGAAGGTTATATAGCTTTCAGTTTTTGAAAACATATGTAGTCTTTAGAAGCAATACAAATCAAACATATATACAATTTAGTATACAAACTCTTGAATTTATCATGAATAATAATATTTCATACTTACTCATGTATACTAACTCAACACATGCTTTTTGAACATTTATTCTGTATATTCCCATTTCCTCTGTTTTAATCGAGTCTGTCATTTGGCCAGTTATAGTATTCCTATAAAAGATTATAGGGATAATAAATCCCATAACTTGAATCCAGGCAGAAGAGCTTTTCATCAGTTTATTCATCACATATCTTACAGCCCAGGCAAGAAGGGCACTGAGACCCCAAATGTTCCACAGAACTTGGATTCCACATCAGTGAACAACCCTGAGCTCTGGAAAACCTATGTTTTGGTATCAAAAGGTGGAGATGATCCCCCGTTACTAAAGAAGGACTTGAAGACCTTGTTTGAATAATTACACTAATATGGATTGGCAGGGAGCTAGAAGCTGCTTTAAAGAAAATCAGGAATCATATGTAGCCCCTTCGTAGAGGGCCTCCTGGGTTAGGAGCCTTCCTTCTGAAGGACATAGTGAGATAGAGACCTCTTGGTTCAGCCAGGCAAGATCTTCTCAGTCCCACAGAAGTCAAAAGCAGTACAGAATACTACACTTTAGTTTTAGATTTTAAATCACAGATCCTGTTTTCTTTTTATTTTTTAATTAATATATGTTATGGCTTAAATATGGAGTGTTCTCCAACGGCCCATGGGATGAACTCTTGGTTCCTTGAGTAGCAGTACTGTGAGGGCCCGTGGGTCTTTCAGAAGTGGAATTTATAGAAGGTCCTTAGGTCACTGACAAAGTGAGACCTTAGTTCTTCTCCCGATGAGAGCAGTTTTCTTCCACATAGACTCACCAGTGGCATCTAATGCCCTGACTACACTACACGACAGTAGGCTGAAAGAAAAGGAACTGTCCCTTCTTACACTGAAAACTCCAGAAGGTAAACAATTTTTTTAAAAAAAATAAGCTAACCTCAGGTACTCAGAAAATACAAAGTTGACTAACCCAACTTATATTCCATCATAATTAGATCAGAAATCATTTTAAAAAATCATTATCAGTTGAACTTTACACTACCTACCTTCAGTTGTATTGAGGGTACTGTCGTGCTTTTCTGTAATGTTTGTATAATATTAATTTGATACTTTTTGTTCAAGCACATCCTTTCTACTTTTGTCACTCTCAGCAACTTTCTCCTAAGGGAATCACTGTATGTGTGATCACTTTTTTGTGAGCTTCTCTGAGCACATTTGTATTGGGGACGTTCCAGTGCTATTCATGAGAGTATGATAAACTTGGTTAATTTTTCATCATAATGAGTCAGTTAAAACAGCATAAAAA
>PVIR01046512.1:0-10222 GCA_004026965.1 Petromus typicus
TTGAGTCACTTCTTCAGGAACTGAATTATAATTGTCTTCTTTTGAATTCCTTAAAATTTGAATTCTCCACCTGTTGGAGATCTATGACAGTATTGCAAGGCTTCTCTTTCTTGGCTGGCACAAATCCGATGCAGACAATTCTTCACAAGCTTCTTATCACTTCCATTCTATCACAGATGTGAGGTGGGAGATGCAGAAAGTTCAGGTGGTTCTTTCTGACAAGGGTCTCTTTGAAACATTCCAGGAAACTAAGTCAAGTAGGTGCTTGTGAGGTTGAAATAAATGGTGTGCAGGAGCTAGAGATGTCACGGAAGGCGAATCCTGCTAACCAAATTTGCCAGGATGAAAGAGAAGGGAGACTATTAAAGCCTGCAAGAGTACGTGGTCAGGTGATATCTGAAACATTAACAGGAAAGAGGGGAAAAGACCAAAAACTTTAAATTTTTATTTTATGAAACAATAGAACAATTTCATAATCAAATAATAGGAAAATAGCAATAGTTATTCCACTGCTACCATTAACTTCAAAGTACCTACTTGGAGTATAAAGCATAGGCCAGAAAGATTCTTACAAAGAAGAAACAGATAATAACACAAATCTTCCTTTTCAACAAAGAAAAGCAAACATTTTTTAATAATGAAGAACAGAGGCTGAGAAAGCATCCTTTGATGTAGTACTGATTCAGTACTTCCCTTCCTATTTTGCCTTCCACTCCTGTTTACCTTCTTAATGCTTTCACCCACTAGTTAGCCAAAAAACTTCCCTGTGAGGGTGGCTTGGAGAACTGTGTCCAAGGCCCTGACACAATGAAGGGCAAGGCGAGATTCTCATATCTCCCAGCACCCCCGTGCTTTTTCATCTTCCTTCGGATGTTCCTGCTTGGGGCACTGCTACCATCTGTAGGAATCTTAGGACAGGCATCTCCAACATCAGCTCTGTACCACAAATGGGCAAAGACTGCCCTTTGGTTTGCACTGACAGCTGCCATTGGTAGGATCTACAGTTATAAGATTTATAGCTGATAGGCCTGGTCTGATATCCTTGGTCCAAGTCCTCAGTTCATCCTTGACTGTCACACCTCGGGAGGGCCAGTTAGCTATGAGAAATCTCGAATATAAAAAGGAAAAAAATAAGCTTTATCTCAGGGTTCTACATCTTATCTTCCATTTCCTTTCACACTAAGCAGCTACCAGAGGCACCCAAAGGTTACCAACCACCACCATACTTACTTCTCTCCACCAGAAGTTTACTCTTCCAGCAAATCTATACATTTACCAAATACTCGTTGAATCATTATGACGTTAGGCATCACTCAAAGGACTGAGGGCCTGGGATTGTATCCAGTGTTAAATAAGATAGTCCCTGAGTTCACGGAGTTTAGTCTAAACCCTTTGTTGACTACACAAGGCTTCCCTCCTTTCAAATACCACACATTCTCTCTTTATGGTCATATCCCTATTAATATATTTGCCCAGGCTGGAAATACAAACTCATCCTAACTTTCCACTATACATAGTCATTTACAAAGTCTAGCTCCTTGTTAGTCCCACAGTTCCGCGTGTACTTTCCCTTTCTCTCAGCTGCCCTCTCACTGTTCTGGCACTGGATTCTCATCTTGGGTTTCCTGGTTTCTGCAACCCAGGCTTGCCTCACTTTAGCTTAACTTTTCTTCTGTAGGCCATTATGATGTGTTTAAAACAAGATCCTAGTCGGGCCGGGGAGTTAGCTCAGTGGTTCCGGGACCTGTCTTACAAGTGCAGGGACCCGGGTTCGATCCCCAGAAACCACATACAATACTGAGCGTGGAGACTCACACCCAGCAGCAACCAGTACCACATACCACAGTGCTGGGCACTCGGGAGGAAGAGGCAGGAGGATTGCTGTGATGTGAGTTTGAGGCTGAGCTCAGGGCCAGCCTGGACCACAAAGTAAGACCCTGTCTCAAAAAAACCTAAAAACAAAAAATAAGAACCTAGTCAAGTGCATTTCCTCCTTGTAACCTCTTAACAGCCCAACCTACTTGAGAAGGCATACAAAACATTTCGTGCCTGTCTTTGCCTCTATCTTTTTCTTTATTATTCTGCCTAACTCAACTTTTTTTTTTTCCAGCATTAGGGTCTGAGCTCTTAGCTTTCACATTGAACTACATCCTCAGCCTTTTTCTTTCTTAATTTTAATTTTAATTTAGTGAGACAAGATCTTATTAAGTTGCTAAGTTTCTCAGGCTGGGCTCAAACTTGTGATCCTCCCGCCTTAGTCTCACAGAGTGCAGGCATTACCATCTGGGGTCACCCCACCCTACAACTCAGTTTCTTGATGGCTGCTCTGTGCATACAGTGTCTACAGTCTCCAGGTCAGGTACATTGCCTGGTATATAATGGTCTCTTCTTAGATCTTAAACAGAAGTAAATCTCCAATTGTTTTACATTTATATGCATCTTTAAACCTCCAGATGTATATCTTGTGTCTACAATTGTCCAGTGCATTCCTTGGGGGCAAGTCATTAGTGCCATTTGCACATGTTCTCGATGTCTTCCTCTGAGAAACTTCAGATTTTACTTCCAACTCCCTCTAGCTTCAGGGATGATCATGTGACTTCTTCTTAAAGCCAATGAAATATGAACAGAAGCAGCTTGTGTCATTTCCTGGAGCAAACATTTAACTACCCACGGTGAGGTGCTGCTACTGTTTCCTCTTGCTGTACAGGAAGTGCGTAGGTCCCTGGGAGACTAAGGTGAGTGACTTGTGCTATCCTTTAAGTAAAATAAATTATGAGTAATCCAGGGAAACTGGGGATTGTCTACTGTGGTGACACAATATAGCCTATTCCAACTGCTCTATTTCATGAGGACAGGACCCACACTAGTTATCTCTGTGTCTCTCTATCATCATATTAAAAACAGACTAAAATATAAATACCTTATTTAAATGTTGATTTCTATTTTTTTTAATTCTTAATGTCCAGTTTCAAATATTCTGCTGCTATCTGTTGCTGCTCCTCTTTCTATACTACAGCATGATTTCTGCTGGTTTTTAACACAACATGGTTTCTAAAACATGAAACATAAAATGTCTAATCAGTTAATAATCTGGTGTTGATCATTTGCAAAATGAGTTGTAGGAAATGAAATGTCACCTTCTGACTACTGAAAACTGCTGGCACTCAGCTGTGGGCCAGGTTCATAAGGGACACAGAAGGAGGGGATTCCAGCACGCGCCCTGCAGCTGAGACACAGAGCCAAGGGCTGTAATAAATTAGCTGGCTAGGGGATGTGGACAGGTCCCCAAATGCTCTGTCCCAGCAGATGGCACAATAACGCGGCAATAAATGGAATCAAAGTGTCTCTCTGTGTGCCTTTATGTGCCTTTAAAAAAAATCCCTCACTTTTGAGCATGTAATTCTGTGAGCAGGAAAATAAAAATCATCTCTCTATGATCGTTTTTAAACTGCACTGTAAAACAATGGAATGTTTGAAAAAAGAGAAGGGTTTCAGAGCAGAGTTGGCTCCTTAAAGAAATGCTTGTGTTTATTCTCTGCGACCTTTGTGGTTACTTGAATGGTGTATCTTTACCCTCATATAAATTTATTATATATCACTCCAGTCCTCAGGCACATGAGCACATGGCTAGCAACGTGTGCCCCAGTTCATCCAGCCAACAAAGACTCCAGGGTATTGTATTTTCTGCTCCTTATTAACAGTTCTAACATAACTCCTATTACCTCCCCCACACTTCCAAACATGCCATTCCCTGGGAATAAATAGGTTCAGCTAATCAAAAACCATCTGCTTATACTCCAAAACTGAAAATTAAGAATATAGATATCCCTTCTATGGTTAAATTTTTAAAAGATCAATTTTGAGTTATTAGCCAAAGAAATACTCAGCTTAAAGTTTCCTCATTTATAAATAACAAGTTATTTTATTTTGGGGGAAAATATGCCACATTTATTATAACTACAATGTAACTGCCTAAAGATACTTTCTGAATGACAACCTAATCTTCCAAATAAAAATAAATCAACCAACTTCCTGCGATGTTTAGAGAAAGAAATCTAAAGAAAGAATCCAAGGTTTTCTCTTAACCTAAATAGAATACTTGGGAACTAGAGGAAATATTTCTTTCGTGTAGAAACACACACACAAACACAATGTGGTTGCTTGGGCCTGCGAAATAAAAGGGATGAGACATCCTTCTGTGTGCTGCTGTAGGGAAATCACTTGTACTGCAAGGATGAGCCACTAGGCTGGTTATTGCACAGTTTCAAACTTATCAACACAAGGAAGAAATGGAAGCAAAGCTTATGTGTATAGGGAGGGGAGGGGCTCAAAGGAGAGCAGGGGAATGGGAAAAAATAAGAATCAAAATATATCATGTACAGGCACTAATTCTCAACGATGAATGTGATCAAAATATATACCTAAAATGTACCAATAAATTCAATTTTTAAAAATTTGAAAAAAAGGAAAAACCATAAAGGAAAAAAGCCATGATGAAGTAAATACACAGATATTTCAAATTTCTTTATCAAATTAAGTAAAACTAAATTAAAAGATATATAAAATTAGAATATTGGCAACACAAACCCTGACATAAAGAGGACTTTCACGTGTCTGTTACACATACTCCTCCTCCCCTCCCCACTCTCCCCAAAAGATAAGCAATAACTTATAAACATAATAAAAAAAAGAAAGCTTTACTTCATCAATAACATTTTTAACCCAATTGGCTAGAAAAATGTTTTAAATCAGCACTGGTATGCTGTAGGGTATAGAAAAAGAAAGTACTGTTGTATCTGATGGAATAAATACTGAGGCTACCTTTTGAGAAAATAATTTGACTAGATTTACCAAAACCACTAGGCTCTGATGCTTTCTAAAATTCATATGTTGAAATCCGTACCCCAGGGTGATAACGTTAAGAGGCCACTGGGAAGTGATTAGGTCACAGGGGTGGCAGCTTCACGGATAGGATTAGTGTCCTTGTCCAAGAGGCCCCCAAAAATCTCTCTGCTCCTTCTACCACATGAGGACACAGTGGGAAAACATCACTAGCCTGAACGTGGGCTCTCACCACTAGCAACTCTTGTAGACACCTTGATTTTGGACTGCCAGCCTCTAAAACTGTGAGGAGTAAGTGTGTTGTTTACAAAAACCGCTCTGAGAGCTTCAAAAGGAAGCATGCCTTTCTCCTGATCTTGGCCACACACGGGAAAATGCAGCAGAGCTGGAAGAGCAGCCCAGACAGATTATGACACCACAGTGAGGGACCAGCCTGGCAAGTAGAGGCTGAAATGGCCGCTCTCCACAGCAGTGAGACGCCAGCCACGGCCACACACTTACAATCAGTTTGGCTGTGCTTCCAACACAGGCTGAGGGATTTAGTTTTCCCCATATAAGGCAACAACAAAGATTTCAAATGAACCAAACATTTTATATTAGTGTCAACAGCACTAACACAGCTTTGGCTGGCAGAGTACAGGAAAACGAAGAAGATGCACATTTATAATTGCAAGGAAAATGCCTCACACCATCTGTTCGTGGTCACCCTCATGGCCTGGCCAGTGTGGCCCTTTCTGCAGGACATCCTTGCCCTGGTCATGAGCCTTGGCCCAAGAATTTCAAATCCCAATTTCCCTTAAATAAAGAGATTTGGAAAGTTAATTTCAACACAGCAATTAGTAGCACAGATCTCTTAATACTGCAAATTGTTGGTTGCTCAGCTGCAAAACAGAAGATTTGTTCCTCAATTTTATGCTAAAATTATATATATGGTAATCCTTTCACTCTATAAGAGGGTTGGGGTGGGGCCCAGAAACTGATTATGATTGCCTAGCATGGGGAATTAACATTCTCATGCTCTAGTGTGTGCGAACTGGTTCAAACTCCTAGAAGTAGGAAATCCTATTGAAATGGCAATGAGAAATTAGTTTCACCAAACAAAGAATTTCAGCACACCTACAAACCACATATGATGTCTACATTTGTGTCCGCTTCACTTTTATAATTTGTTGCACTCTGAAAATCAAGGGGACCAAATTAACAAATACAAAGACCAAAGTCTGATCCAAGATTCACCACTGATTATATTACTGTATTTGCTCTATATGGACTGTAAAAGGAAATATTAAAATGAGAATCCTGAAGAGAGAAAAATCTAAGAGCTTTTCACTAAAAATAAAAATAGCCCAATTACTCAAAAGCAGTTCAAAATTTATTTATAAGTTTGTTTCACAGAGTACACACAATATTTTTCTTTTGGTTGTATTTGTTGCCTAAATTATGAAAGTTCAGATAAAAACATAAAAGGACTCCTAAGCTTTCCCCAAACCTGATCTGAGTATTAGCTTAGCAATAGTTACTTATGAAAAGAAGCCTGTTGCACCAGTATTCTCGCTAACCAGAAAGTATCAAGTGATTCCCTCTTTCTCCATTTTACTAACATTGTTCTAATGATTCTAATAAGAGGCCAAACCAATTATAAACATAATGTAACATTTTGCAGGCAGTAGGGATTAAAAGAGTTTAGTAATCAGCAGCTGCAAGCATGCGTAGCTAATAACAGGGAGAAATTGACCACCCCTAACTGCTCAGTTGAATGAGTAGGCAGTTGAAGTTAAGGTAAAAACAGTGAGGCTGAACTAAATTGCATTAAGGAAAAGCATCTCATGAGGTTTTCCAAGGTCAATTGATGAAGATCAGGTGGAAATTAGTCTTTCTCATATACGCTGAAAGAGAAAGAAAATAGAAATTACCACAGGAGCAAAACAAAATTTAAAGGCTCTGTAGTCCAAAATGAAGTTGCTTCAAAGAGTTGTCAAACAACACCAGGTTAAAATGAGCATTTTTAATGATTTAAACTACCAGTCAAATGGGTTAATTTTCAAATGACCTTGGATTTGATTTACAACACAATCTCTGTCAAGAATGTAACAGCTGTCCAAGGACAGCTTCTGAGCTGTGTTTGTAGGACACGGTGTCATGGGTCACAAATAATAGAGTTTACCCATGTTGTCACCACCTTCACAGCTGCAGCCAAGGGCGGGATGGACACGCTGCGCAGCAGAGCAATTTAAATGAAAATGTATCCAGTTCAAGTGGAGTTGCGCAGTGTTATGGGGCAGCAAGGTGACTTCTAAGGGGATCTTAATGTAAGGAGACAGACTAATGAGTCCCCAACCCCAGAGCACACAGAGGATCAAGAAATCTCCATCATGTCCTCTACAGTGCTGGGAATAGAATACAGACAATGCTGTTTTTCTAACACTCTGTGAAACTAAACTCAGGCTGCCTCAGCAGTCATAGCCAATGTTTTGGCTAAATTAAAAACAGAATTAAAAACAGAAGACTTAGGGTTTCCATAGCTTCCCACAGGTCTTGCCCACTCATATATAAAAAATATCATTTAAAATGATTTAAATGTCCTATTCTAGGTGGTTTCGTGAAGACTGAAAGAGAACTCTAGAAAATCAAAATACATTTCTAAAATCTAAAAACAATTTAAATTCCTGAAGAATAGACATATACAGTAATGGATAAGAAATGTCTGCCATTTCAGTTGATTTTGAGAATGAATATCAGGCCCGTTTTCTTACCCAGCATACACCTAGTGGAGACCTGATGTGGAACTGTCCATATGACATTTCCAGAGATAATTGTCTCTTTCCATGGTTTCTCATGGTTTTGTGTTTTTCTATCTTCTTTCTTTTATTCTCTGTCTTTAGTTTTGTACTAGCTCCGAAGTTTCTTCCAAACCTCATCTGTGACTTTGGGGCATAGCTCTCTCCTCACAGTCCTTGGGGAAATTCAACCCTCATCTATGAACGTCTAAATAAATGACATTCCAGCTTTTGGCCCTGGGTTGTTTATAAATACTAGATACCAAGAACAAAGGTTTAACTTATCAGTTTTCTTCTGAATTTTGTATGTTGTCCTTTGATGGATAGATACTTTAAATTTTAACGTAGATATATTTCTTTTTGGTTGATACTTCAGATATTATGAAATATGTCCTTTACTCAATTTTATAGATAGCCTCTTTAACTTTCTTCTAAAGTTTCTTCTCTTTGTAAGTTTAAATGAAGTTGATTTTTATGAGTAGTATCAGGAAGAGACAATTTCACCTGAGTGTTTGACTGCCCCACAGCATTAGCTAGAGAATCCATTTTCCCCAAGGATGTGCTCTGTCTTACTGGGAAAGCTCAAAATTCCAAAAAAGGTTGAAGCTGCTAGCACCATTAAGCATTATATGAAATGCTTAATTAAGATTTTATATATGCCTCTTTATATTTAGAAGTTTGTTATTTTTGGTTCTTTGCTTTCATTATAATTTAAATCTATAGGTTAGTAAGAGCTCATCCTTATCCATTAAGAAAGGATAACCATCTATTCATTTATTCCCTGATGTCATTCTACAACAAATTTACATAGTTCTGGCATCTTGGATAGGCTCTTTTTATCATGCTTCTTGTTTATTATTCCAAAGATGTAGAAATGAAGCTACATTTTATATATTGATCCCATAGCCACCAAAATTACTGAGCCCTTATTTATGACAATGATTTGATTCTAAATTCTCTTTGATGGCCTTTGTAGATAATTGTATCATAGCTGGTACAGTTAATAAATAATTGTTTCCTTTTTAATTTTTATGTTTGAGGTAAAGGAAATATTTTTGATGCATTTTTATTATGGAGTCTCAATGCTGCAGTTGAAATTTCCTTGCTTTTCCTAGTTTGCTAGGATATTTTAATGATTATTATACTTTATCAAATGCTTTCTTTGTATCGGTTGAGATGCTTATATGAAAGTTCTATAATTTATGAGGGAAATTGTCACAGTAGTTTTATTTTGTTTTATAATAAGCCAAGTTTGGACTACTAGAATAAATGCAGTTTGATGAGAATATACTTTCTTAAAAAAATTCTATTGAATCCCAAATTTTGCCCTTTTTTTTGAGACAGGGTCTGGCTTTGTAGTTCAGGCTGGCTCTGAGCTCAGTGTGTAGTGAAGTTGAGCCTGTAATTCATAGCAGTCCTCCTGCCTCTACCTCCTGAGTTCTGGGATTTCAGGTGTGAGCCACCACACTAGGCACTGTGGTATGTGGTATCAATTGCTGGTGCATGTGAATCACCACACCTGGCACTGTGGTATGTAGTTACCAGGGATCAAACCTGGGCCCTTGCACTTGTAAAGCAGGCAATGAAACCACTGAACTAAGTCCCTGGCCCATGCCATTTTTTAGATGGATCTGAGAGCACATGCCTATAATTCTAACACTCTCGAAGGCTGAGATAGGAGGATTGTGAGTTCGAGCACATTCTGTAAAACTTAGTAAGACCACATCTCAATTAAAAATAAATAAATAAAAAAGGCTGGAATTGTAGGTTAGTGTGAAGCCCTAGGTTTAATCCCCCATACTAAAAAGAAAAATTATTTCTATGAGTAAAAGTGAGTATTTCTCACAGTCTTTCTCCATTTAAAATCAGGACTAATTTTGCCTATTTAATCATTTTTAAAAATTTTAAAACTTTATAGACATTTGAAATATTTTCTTAGAAAGTTTAGTAAGCTTTTCCTAAAATCTGCCTGGGCTTGGCTATTATTTTATGAGAAGATGTTAAAAACTGACCCAGAGATCTGGTTAGGGGGAAGGCTGAGGCAGGAGGATTGCAAGTTTACCAGCCTAGAAATTTAGTGATTTATAATATATATATGATTTTGCATTTCTGCCAGTTATGTGTAAAGAGCCTATTTATCCATGATTTTGTAAATGGAGCATAATGTTAATCTTTTGGGGGTATTTTTGTCAAAAAGTAAACAAGAACTAGTATTGTTGGATTCATTCTTTTAGATCTTTTTTATTATAAAAATTCAAAGAGTTTAATTTCAAATATTATATTTTCTGTATCTAGATCCAGTTTGCTCTTTTTAAAAAATTTTTTGTTAGTACATGTTGCAGAATATGATTACATTCCTTGTCAGAACTGGTACATTATGTAATACATATCAATTCTTTTTTTTCCCTTTCCCCTCCACCTCCTGGTTTTTGCCACCACCCAATTAATTTATTTATCTTGTAAGTCCTTATAAACTTAATTTTATACAAACAGATTAACAACCAGATTAATAAGCCAAAACGTATAAAATGCACGAAACAATTATGCTAAATCAAAGTACACATTTAGAGACATTGTTCATGCTGGATTATAAAAACTTTTTT